>JAHXRV010002614.1:0-50716 GCA_019904355.1 Psilocybe tampanensis | reverse complement strand
AAGAATTATTTCCAAACAAAATGATTTTTCAATTGAACGGGACAAAAGAATGATTTACAAACAAAATGATTTACAAACGGAATGATTTTTTCCCTTGGTGGGAAAGGATTATTTTCAAACAAATCGATTTTCAATTGACATATACAGGACAAAATAATTATTTCCAAATAAAAACATTTTTCAAATCAACGGGACAGAAAATGATTTATGGCACAAATTCCAAAAATGATTACAAACAGAATGATTTTTTTTCATCGACATGGAGCAAAAAGAATGATTTACTAAGAAAATGATTTTTTTTTTTTTCATTGACATGGCCGCAGAATCAGTTTTCACTCAGGAGCGCAAATAATCGAACAGGAGAAACGCACTGGGAATCCGAAGGGCAACCTGCCTATATGGCACCACATAGGGGCCAAGGCGAATAGACGAGGAGGAGGGTACAGCACCGTCTGGGCAGACTGCCAGAGAATAACACACAATATATCAACGACGAGGGTCAAGTACACGAACAATGCCTGGCCCCCTAACCACGTCGCCGGGAACTCCTGTGAATGCCACCACTGCACAGAAGCCCGAAGCCAAGGATGCCTCGACCCTCACAAGTGCAAGGACCACTCCCATGAAGCATACGCCAGAAACAAGAACGAGTTTGTTAAACCGACCCCTCCGAAGGAAAATTTGGAAGGTGCCTTTCGAGTCTTTGGTACCGACACCAGAAACAACCACGCTGACGAGCCGGCCAGCCAAGAGAACAATAACCCAGACACGGACACACAAAGAGAGGAGACGAGCTTCCGGTCTTCGTATGTGGCGCGGTAAAAAACCGCTACAGACACAGACAGCCATAGTAGGAATCTACCTACTTCGGCGCAGGAGACCAGCACAACACCACAATGAAAACTGCAGCAAAGGACAGAACGAACCAGGGCGCTGAGCTTACGGGCCTATTACACATTACACATACTGCAAACAATACCGAAAAACCGTAGCGTCCGAATACACTTCCCTAACCCCTCTGATCAAGAGGCTGCAGTAAAAAGGGGATCAGGGTTGGATAATGCACAAAAACAGGAAACTCCTGACCGCAGTGGCAGAGTAGCTCAGAACACACTCAGGGAAAATATTCCTGGAACCCGAAACACCAGGGGACGAACACCCAAGAGTCTCCGAAGCAAGAGTGCTTACCACAGGAGACCTAACTCCAGACGAAGTCCAGCAGCTGGCAACCGTGAACATACCCGAACTACCCTCAAAGGGCGCCAAGCTGCTAACACAAGAGAAGAAAATGGGAAAAGGCAGCGAACAAGAACAAGAACAAGCGTGAACGAAAAAAAGAATTCAATGAACCCCACTTTATCCGTTCCAACACCTCATCACCGACAATGTTTTCAAGTCTTGGTCCTTTACGCCGCGACGCAATCGACGGCCCATTTGCTGGAATCCAACAAGGTCGAGAAACTGGAAGGAGGGATTAGTGGACTCATGAGAAGATAGAGACACATGGTGGTGGTAAACTTGCATATACGCCAAGCCAAGCGTATAGTTCCGGGTTGACCACATCCGAGGGTAACGAGCGCAAGTACTGCACATTCATGCATCAAGGAGTACGGACCAACCAGTGAGGAGTCACTGAGATTCCCAATCAGATCTCTCTAAACCCTTCACTGGTTTCGCAAGAAGGACGATTCTTGTCATCACAAGTGCTATATACCACATGACGTGACAGTTCGCGTATTTCTTCATACATACTATATAGCACTAGTCCGAGGGTTGAGGGGTTGATGTATCCCAGCATCGCTGCCGGTTGCAAGAAATTCGCCATGCGGAGAAAGTTTCATGCAGTAGATGGAGCTTCAGCCGTGAGCAGAGGTGGTGAACGTAGCTTGAATCTGGGAGTCGTCGATGATGAGAATCAGCTATGTATATGAGTGCCAATCGAAACGAGAAACGATGAGATCCAAAGACTGCTTTTCTATTACTGCTCTGACACGTCTCTGATCACCAGTACCTCGTAAGGCATCTCGCCATTTATTGGCCGGAGCTGGCCTCGCAGTCCGAGATTTGAAAACATCGAACATTGTTTCTGAGTTAGAGGTCCAACGTCCGTAATCATGGCCGGAATTTTCGTATGTATAATGCAACGGATACCATGATCGTTTCGCAACCTGATCACCCTCACCTAATAAACAGCCAAAGTCAGCATCGTGAACGTGAACTCAGAAAAGTCCAAAAAAAAAAAAAAACAATAGTTACCCGTGGCGCACTGATACATTCCGCAAAGGAGATCCATTTCCATTTCGCTCAATAGGTTGTCCACCAATATTTTGCCGTCTTCCGCCACTGCTTCTAAGTAATTTGTAGATTGTGGGACTGGCCCACCGAGAACGCTGTGAAAACTGACGACCGGTACTGCGACTCTCCACAAGTAACCACCCTTCATCAATGCGGCACGTCCTTTTGGTCCTCTGAGAAGCCGTGATGTCCTTTCGATATAGACAGCATAGTCCTTGACCGTGAATTGGTATTTGGCCGGGCGGTATGGATATTCCACAAGTAGTTCACGAGGCCGAGTAGTTGAGATAGAATCCGGATCTTGCAGGGTATGGAATGGAATCCCATTTTGTAAGAGGAAGAGAGCGATATCGGTTTCATCGTATTGGGGTGGAAGCCTGCAAACCATGACAGCATCTGCAGCAGATGTAACGGCAAGTTTCCACACTGTTGTACTTTGGCTGCCAAAATCAAACATATATAGAACTTTTCCTAGGCCTGGGTTCGGTGATTGCTGGTGCACTCGCTGTATAGATTTGATGCGACGACTGAGAACCACACTTTCCCTATGATTTCGATCGAAGTCCCATTCATCAACCTGTATTTCACCTTTGGAACAAAGACGGCGAATAAAGTGAAAGGCAGAGATTACGCGAAGGCGTTGGAATGCCTCAAGAGGAAAAGATTTCCACGGCAAGCCCAAGATCTTGAGAAAGTTTTTCTGTTCCGATTCTGAGGATATTGGTGCGTTGGGTGGTGTTGGAAGGGGCGGCGTGTATCCAAAGTACAAACGAAGGATGTCGAGTATTTCTTGTTCAGCTCGATCTGTGGATCCATCATGGCAATGATTAGGAATCCAGTCAGAATCAAAGATTTGGCCATCGTTGTTGGCTGTCCTTTCCATATCCAACGATGTGATTGGTGCATCAGCCAATAATGACTCGTCGCCTTCGATTTCCTCCGCAGATACATCCATCGACTCCAGTCCAGCTTCAAAGTAATCCAACCCACTGATGCCAAGTCCGGAGCCAAAGGTTTCACTGCAGTCATATTCGTTTGAAAATGAATCATAACGTTTTTCATCGTCTGCAAAACTAAATAACGTGTCCGATCGTTCACGCCGGCTGACAGCCTCACGAACAAGGCGGCCTGAATCATCTTCAACCCAAACAAAGACCTTTGCGCTGCTCGGGGGATTTCGTTCACGATCTTCACGACTTCTTCGCTGGCTCGGAGATTCTTTTGCCATCAACAATTTATTGCGCTCGGCACGTTGGGCGAAGAACTTCTTGCAAGCATCGTCTTCCTGGGCGATTATATTTGATGAGGATGAGGGTGAAATGGCGTTGGTCAGTGTCGGTGTCGTTGACGAGGATGGAATGATGTTAAGAGGTGTGTCTTGGTTTCCTGAAGCCACGAAGGTTGGGATGCTTTGCGGTTGGGGACCCAGAATGTACCACACAGGAACTCTATGCTCACAAAACCACTCAACCGGAGGTTGGTTGGCAATTCCACTTGAAGGATCGATGAATACCCCAACCCTTCTCCTACTCCTGTACCCAAGCAACGAAGTATCAAAGTAATCAACCCAAGCAGGATCATAGTTTTTGCTAATCAGGTAGGCTGTCCAGGACGGGATTGCGAAATTCGGGTAACCGCTGAGTTCGCGTTGTCTTGTCTGGGCTTTCGCTATGAGGTACGAAACCATCCCTATCCACACGGCAAACCAGTCACGAGAACGCCACATAGCGTAGAGACCCCGACTGCGAGAAGTGTACGATTTTTTATAACCAAAAACCCAGGGTAAAACGGGTTTCACGATATTGGTTTGCGCGAGGATACTCAAATGATGAGCTATGTTGTACAAATGCCCCTCTAATTCTACCCACTCCTTTAGTACAAAGCCAGGGAGCGAGTAACGAGGGGGCGAAGACCCTACAACTTCAACCAGGTCGGCAGGTAGGCGTATGGTGCTTAAAGTGAAAAACATATCGTCATAATCAGGTCGAAATGGTATAAATGAAGCCCAGCCCCAATGCAGGGTCCACCACCGGGGTTGTTGATACATGGCGAGTTTGATTGTTGAGAAATCATAATACTGAGTTTTCTTGCGTCCACTTTCACCCTGACGTAAAGACATGGTCGAGGAAGAGGGATTTTGATTGTCAGTCGAAGGAGTGGTTGCAGTGGTGTGGCACCGACTCTCTTGTAGATGAATTGGTACAGGAAGGAAGATGTTGAGTTGGTCATCGACTTTTGGGATCTTGACGAAACGACTGCAATTGGGGGAATAGATCTGTTGCCCATCGACAACATGGAGCTGTCCGGATTCGCAATAGTCACCAGGAAAGACGCCACTTGGCCTTAAGAAAAAGATTAGTGTCTGCTGAAAAAGAAAAACTCCTCAAGATCTTACAGTTCTATGCCCTCCATCTTACGGATCTATACGTCTTGTCTTGCTTGCTATTCAGCTGTCCGTCTGGATGAGTTCAAAATACCCAGACTAATGATGAATATTCGGCTGTCTGGAAATATCCAAAACACCCAGAATATCCACGCGTCTGGACGATTCCAAAACGCGTTGAGGGTGGCAGTGGCAGTGGTTGATAATGACATGGCCAACAGCTTGTTCTCTGGTTGACCGTTGTCACACCTTGTCACTGTGACATCTGGAATGATTATAAGCTCCAAAGCCTGACCAGTACTTTTGTAAATCATTCTTTTCTGGCCGATCCATTCAAAAAAAAGAATGATTGCTCATCGAAGGATGATATCATATTGATGAAAAAGGATTATTTCTCAGGGGAAAAATTGATTGGATATATATTGGATATATAAGTTGATTTACATAGTTTTAACGGGGAAAAAATATCTAGGTGGTGTTGTGAGACGAATATTAACAATATTAATGTAATGTGTGAAGTGAAGTGTGTACATATGGGAAAGATCATGCCCTACCACGGCCAAAAGCACCCCGCCCGGGCGGGTTGCCATTCTCGTTTTTCTGCTTTGGGGTCTTGTCATCAAGATCATCAAGATCTAGAGGCGTGAATGTACGGGGAGTCCTGGAAAGGACAAAGGCTGGTTGGGTGGTCCCGACCCATACAGAAGGTGCACACGAAGGTACCCCTTGCGACAGCGGTGCCGTCAAGGGATGGGTAACGACCTTGCCGGAGGTGGTGGATCCATTTGTCAAGGAGGTGAGGGTCGGTGGATATAGGTTCCATGTAGACGTGGAAGATGACGACCTTGTCCTTGTCCTTCCCCCCGGTTTGGGTGATGACCTGAGAAGAGGTGTAGACGCTGTTAATGATGTCCCCCAGGATGCTTTCCGGGGTCTGATTCACGTCGGTGCGGATAGCAGTGTGGTTGTGACGGAGGAAGTTGAGGAGGTTGGGGTCTTCGGCCATACCACGCTTGATGATCCTAGCCGCTTCCTCTTCGCCGTCGGCATTAGGAGGGAGGGAGAGGTTCTCAACCGTCATAGAATATGGGGTAGAGAAGGGGCAGAACGGGAGGGCAATGAAAGTGATTTCAGGTGTGCTCCAGAACACTCGTTTGACCAAAACCTGGTTCTGTTCGTCCGTTGTCCCAGTGAGGAGGAACCCATAGATCTCCCCACCTCCACGATTGGTGAAAGAAGGAGAGGCAACGCGGACGCGGCGGTCTGGGAAGAGTTTTCCTATGACTTTCTCGAGTTTCGCGGCCTTGGGGGTCGAGTTACTCTCTGGGCGATCATTGACCAGGTAGAGTATGGCTCGGGGGCCATCGTAGTTGGACCAGAACCGGACGGATGCCATGTCGACGTTCTGGAGCGCTTCACGAAGGGTAATGCCCTGGATGGAGCGGTGGCCCCCATTGGGAACGTCGGCTAGACCCTCAATCGTCGCATATGGAAGGGGGGGCGGGAAGGGGAAGGCTGGAGGGGCTGGGTGGTCAGGCTCAGTGTTCGCAGGTGCTTGTGCCTGCGCGGGGGCAGCCGTGAGGCTCGTTGTGGCGTTGCCATCGGGGGCGACCACCGACGCTGGGTTTGCAGTAGGGAACGTGGTGGCAGAGTTGTCCAGAATGGGGGAGAAGGAGACGTCAACATCATCTAAGGTGCGTTGGCGCTTTCTCTTTCTATTGTCTGCCATGGTGTCTGCCATGGTGAATCAGCTTATGGTGTGGGTTCTAGTCATGGTAGGCGGGCTTACCAGCTTCGACGGGGCCCGGCGCAGAGGGGAGTCTGGGGAAGGGGTCATCTGCGATGGAGGGCTGGCTCGGGGAGAGGTCCCGTTCGACGTCCATAGCGGGTGCGATAGCGGAGGGTTGGGACATTTCTGTGAGTTTGGGTCGTGGTATGGGGACAGCTAGTGTAGATAAGCGGTTCATATATATGGGTAGAGAAGGCCACAAAGGCCTTTGATGTTTCTCCGGACATTCAGTTGAGGCTCCTTTGGTGTTGCCATGGCTCAAAGGTAGGTGGGGGGAAGTGGCTGCCAGTAAGGGACAAAGATTTAGAGCGCTTGTTGTCGAGTCTTGGGTTTCGATCGATCGCGAGTCGTATGTTAGTAGGGTAGAATGCCATCCACCAAATCCTGAGGGTTGGCGGGAGCAACGAGATATATGGTTCTGTGGGCGTTGAACGTTGAACGTTGAACGTTGAACGTTGAAGCGCTAGCTTTGAAGCATGAGTGCCTCGAAATCCTGAACAATCAGCTCATTGGATTTTCCCACGACACGCCCTTCAAGAATGAATTTCGGAGAACGAATGAAAACCGGCCCAAGGGCCAAGTTCACAACAAGTAACGAGGGCCCCATGGCAGACGACAATGCAGACGACAATGCCACAAAACCCCTCTGCTTCTGCCCATCGATATCCGTTCGATTCATTCCTTCTTCATCAATACCGCCGGATCGGAAATCGTCAACCAAGTTGCGTCCATGGCCACGAGTGTCAAGTCTAACCTCCCGCGTCGGCGCACCAGGGATCTTGCCACGACCACAAATTCAGAATGTTGGGAAGCTAAGCAGGGTTTTATGACAAAAGCAGAGGTTCTCCAGTTACTGGAGTTGTTTTTGTGCCAAGCAGATGTTAAGATAAGCAATTCCATGGCTCGCCTGAACAACGACCTTAGTAGGAGATATGTTCCAGTCGAGGAATATGATCAACTTGTGGTCAGGCTCGAGAAACTGCAAGAGAAGCTTGATGATCAACGGGTTCATCTTTCAAAGCTCATTCACAACGTGGACGTGAAACATGGCAAAACCGTGAGTGCAGGTGTTTATGTTACTTGGATTATATGCATGTCAATCTTATCCTTCCTCAAAGATCAAGAACCTGACATGGGATATTCAATCTCTCCCGAATGATACTGCAAGCCAAAATAACGAACACCGAGCTCGGAAGTTTACAGAGAAGGGTCTGAACAATTCTGAAGACCTAGAGGAGAAAATATTGAGCCAAATCAACCCAATCTTAATGTGCATGCAATCAATTGCTGATGGTCGTCATTCTGCCGAGGTCTCAGCACGAAGCAACTTTGACAATCGACTGATGAATCTGGCTCGATCCGTCGCAGAGAACACTTCACGCATTGGTATCGCTGAAGATAATATGGCCACGATTACTCTTGATACATGTCTTATTCATCGAGACGTTGAAAGTAAGTCCGTACTCTGCCTTGTCCAGCAGTTCGATTTTGAGTCAACGAATATTCAGACGTCTTTTCATTGTTCAATGAAATCAACGAGGTGTTGGGAAAAAAGTATGCAACTGACGCCCAAGGACAGGACAACGATATCACCTCCACCCTTGCCCACCAACTAGAGCAATCTCAACTCCCTCAAGGGCCTCATTCCTCCAACATTACGTCAACTCCTACCAACGATGTTATGACCTTTTTACCTGGCATCCTCACATTTTCTCCCATCTGGATGACTACCATAATATCAACTCAACACCGATTCTTTGCGGTTCTGAACATTCTTATCGTGCGATTATCCGTCAGCCAAGTTCTGATAATGGATTTTATGTGCAGCACCAACGCAATTGTGGTCATCATCTGGTCCTGGTTACGGTTACGCTCCTGGTCTCAGCGACTGCGTACTATACTTCGTGACCAGGTGCAAACCTTGTTCGAATTTTTCCACAGATGCATATTCAATTTCTATATCATTTCTGGTCTACTGGTTTGCCTCCTATTTCTCATTCTTGCTCAAATTATATGTGCGTTGAACCCTGTTCAGCACACATTAACACGGGATATGGTTCGGCAACTACGTGACGCCCAATATCACTTCCAACTCTGGTCTGTTCAACTTCTTCTTCCATTCCGTATTGTTAAGGATGACAATAATTGGTGATATATTATAGATCGATCTAGTTACTCCGCGCATCCTCTAATTGTGAATCTAAAGAGATGAATTTTGCCCCGTGTGATATTGAATTCATCAATAACATCCTCCAATAACCATGTAATACCCGAACAGACGTGAAATCTTGCAACGATCCGATAGGTAAAAAATACACACTCAGTGGTTCACACTCGATCGCAACCACCCCGACACCCCCTCTCCCAGACCCTTCGTTCTCAGCCCTAATTGCTGCAAGCTGATCGATTGCCTTATCCCATTGTGAGCCCAAAAGTCGTGCGGTTGACTGTTCCAGAACGGCGAGTGTTTTGATTTTGAAGGAGGCATTCGAGGCATGTGATGATTGATTATCTTCAGCAGACTGTACTAGACAGATCCGCAGGAGGTGTGTTTCCGCGTGTCGGATGTCTTCAGGAAGCTTCAATGCGTGAATTAATGCTGCCATCAGGTCTAAGGCATGGATTCTGGCCCATCGCTTTAATGCGGTCTCCAGATCTTCTAAATCCTGTGAACCGTTCTGTTGCGCTTCTTTGATACTTTCGCTTCGCATAAGAATCCCTTTACACAATGTGCGGTGTATCTGATGGCCATACAATGATACTATAATCAAGGAAATGTAATTTGGACCGTAATTTGTGACTTCTCACCTTCCGATGCACCTTTTGGCAGTCCACGGAGCAGTATCTTCGAATTCATTTTTTCAGATCCCAGCCACCTGAGATAAAAACGATAAATACCTCGCGCTCTTGCACTCGCATGACCTTAAACCTGAGCTTGTGTTGTTCTCCCCATTACAGGCTGGATTTGCACATAAATATTTTGAGCGATTGAAGTTGCTTTCATCTTCGAAGTCCATTAAAACGATATGGGGGTTGATTGGAACCGAGCAGAACAAGGATCGAGATAGCAGTGGTATTAGGGGTTGAAAAGATGAGATGGAAGGGTTTGAAGGAAAGAGTAAAAGAGTGAAAGGGCAGGAGAAAAGATATACCTCCCATTTCCCTTTGATTCAAGTACCTTAGGTGTGGGACAAAGGATTCTGAAGTCCCCATTACACGTGACCAGACTCTGGGGCGCTTATCCTCTCAGGGTCCACCTTCTTCATGGTTGATTGGTCATCAAATGAATATAACGTGTGACATGTGACGCTAGCGCTGGACTCAAGACTTGGGCGTTGGAAACAACGTAACCGTTAACTAACCGTTAACTCACCCCCCTGGTTTGCCACAGTGCCCAAATTATGAGCCATCTTCTGGATTCTGGAAAAATTTCGTCTTTCGAATTCGTTAACCCATGGCCAGTTTCTTCTTATTTCAATATATCTCTATACTCACCGCCTGCCGCTAGCGGAGATTTAAATCTTAAATCGCGGTCCGGCGATTTCCGCTCGTTCAACATCGTTTGAAACGTCGCTGAACGGTTTCCTCCCCAGATTTTTATGTATTTGGATTGTATTACTCTTAGTCTGTATTCAAAATTCCATGTACACATAGGCGCCAGCAAAGCTCGAACACAGAAGGGAAGCAAAAGATAAACCGGGGAACTAGTACTAGTTCCGGATGATATTGTTGTTGTTGTGATATTAATATTGCAGTGATATTGCCCTTTGATTGCATCCTGCCACATTGCACAATCGGCTGCCACCAGTGCCTTGAATGCCCACCACAACCTGCCCATACTCGACCTTGGCCTTGATCTCGATCTCGTGCGAAACACACTCTCCCCAGAACCCTTGCCACTCGACATTTAACGGTTATCCTCGCAATCAATCATGCCACCCCATATTCGCAACGGGATACCTGTCAATGCCAGGCGGTATGTTGTGCCCTCAAAAATGGTTCTCTGCCTGTGCAGCGAATGCATCCATCATACTCACTTCGACATGAGCACTCGATCACTGGTTGCGGGGCAGAACATCCCATACAGCATGCATCAAAAACACCTTCGATTTGACAAATCTCGCCGGATAATGATCCAGCACTATGAGACCCAGAACAACGAACACTTGTCAAGGCCCCAGAACCAGAATTCTGATGGACCCGCATCTTCCGTCAAGAAAGAGGAATCTGAAGGACCTCCGCCCACGGTCAAGGTTAAGCCAACCCATCGAGATCGGCACAATCGCAATCGGCAAGTTTCCAGTCGATCCAATCACTTTCCGAGATCTCAGTCCTCATTCTTGGACAATGTCAAGGAATACATCCAAACCCTTCCGAGCGAAAGCTTTCGGGAGAGTGTATTTCAAAAGAAACTTGATTTCCAATTCGCGCCTCATCAGCATCTAGGTCTAGTGGACCAAGTAACAGATTTACCGACCGAGACCTTTGCTCTAGCGGCTGATTCGGATTCTCCAAATAATTATGCGATCCAGCATCACGAGAACACCTTGCTTGAATATTTGCAGGTTATGAAAACTATCCAGAAGCAGCGACTTGGGACCATTGTAGACCTTGTACGCATCAAAGTGTTAATCCCAAAGGTCGAAAAACAGATTGAAGAGTCGTTGAATATCCGCAAAGAATGTTGGGTGAGAATGAGGGAACTTAGCAGAGTTACTGCGACAGAGAGAGTTGAAGCAGGTGCGCAGCCCCTCCATTTGGCCCTACCTAATCCCTAATATCATTCTCATTCTTGGTGATTAATCAGTCGAGTACTCCTCCTTTCCAATCCGGGCTATGGAACCGATTACGGCTCTCATCTTGTTACTTACAGCCGTTCTCCATCTCTTCTCCACCGTAACACATGCCGATCTTCGTCAATTTGTTCTACCTTCCCTCCGATTGCTTGTGAGGATGGCAATAGGCAATTCGGCACAGTATGAGAAGGTCAAGATCGCAACGTCAATCCCATCTGATATACGCACAGTCATAGCGTCTCTACAGATCGATCCCAAGACGAGGAAGATGGTGTGCTGCCCCAAATGTTTTGCAACATATACATTTGACGACCGTAATCCTATGTCCTTTCCGGAGTTTTGTGTATTCAAGGACACCCCGAATTCCAAGCAGTGTGGGCGTCGCCTTAGAGCCAAAGAAGTCAATTCCAGCGGTCTGATTATTCCAACACGTCAATTTGTCTACCAGGACCTCCGACATTGGATCGCTCGCATGTATGCTCGTCCAGAGATCGAAGACGCTATTGACAATTTGAAGCTATCGCCCCATGATAAAGACGGACCCCAAGAATTGAGAGACATATGGGATGGCTCAGTGCTCCGAGAATTCAGAGGTCCCGACAACAAATTATTCATGGACAAACCGACTTCCGAAGGGCGATTGGTATTTGGATTAAATATGGATGGCTTCAATCCGTACGGCAACAAGGAAGCAGGAAAGCATACCTCTATATGCGGAATATATCTGGTTTGTTTTAACCTGCCAATCCACCTCAGATATAGGATGGAGAACATCTTCCTTCTGGGCGTCGTTCCAGGTCCGCATGAGCCATCAACTCATGAGGTGAACCATTTACTCCGGCCCCTGGTGGACGAGTTGCTTTGTCTCTGGGAAGATGGAATCTTTGTTTCCCAGACACCCAAGTACTCATTTGGCCGAAGAATCAGATGCGCCCTCATCCCCATCATATCCGATCTCCCAGCCGCCCGCCGTCTAGCAGGTTTAGGTGGTCATTCCGCCACTTACTTTTGTTCCGAATGTCTGCTCAGGCTTGAAGACATCAATAACGTTGACGTTTCCTCATGGACATTTCGTACTCGGAAAGAACATGAAGCTCACGCAGAGTGTTGGAGGAACGCTCAGACTCAAGCCGAGAGGACCAGGATCTTCCGTGATTATGGATCGAAGTGGTCAGAACTTCTGCGGCTACCCTACTGGGATGCTACAAAATTTGTCGTCATCGACTCTATGCACGGTTTCTATCTTCGAATGTTCCAGAGACATATTCGGGACGTATGGGGCATGAGTATCAAATTCGATGATACAATCAGAACCCCTGACATAGACATTGGCCTTGATCTACAGTCTCGGGCACAGAACATTCTACGATATGGCTCTCGAAGTGACCTTCAAAACCTTGGTCGGAAGCAACTGCAATATCTTTGCCGCGAAAGTGGGCACCACTACGGAGGCAATAAGGCGTCCTTGGTGAATTTTCTTTTACAGCATGTGAGTCATTCTATATCCGTTCGTGTTCGGTGCTTATTTGCGATTGTGGATTGTGATACGCAGCGCATTGAGAAAGGATGGTTTACCTCTGATGGTGTTTGCCTTGGTGCCAAACCGCATGAAAACGTCAATGCACCTGTCCCATCTGTTCCAATTCCTAGCCCTTTTGAGCCTCTGCCCATCTCCCAGAATCACAATTCCACCTCTAAAGAATGCGCCGCAATCTCCGGTTCTCCGTCACTACACAGGAACGAAGGACGCCAGCCTCAAATTCAGGAAGTAGATGAATTACACGAGCTCTATCGTAGCAACAAAACGACGCTTGATAATTCCAAAAAAGAACGACTGGTTTCGTTGTGTGTCTTAAAGCTTAACGGATTTGCCGAGGACTATCGTAAGAAAAACAAGAAAGAACTTCAAGACCTTTTGCATAAACTTGTACGTTCCCGGTTTCCGAAATATTACTAGCACAGCAGCAGAATTAACACATTTCTGTACATCTTTAGCGCTTTCAGGATGGCATAGCTGACCAGCAAGGTAAACTAATCAAGCCGTCGACGTCTGGACGGGTCGTTCCCTTGACCGCACTTGCACCCTCAATAATTGCGCCGGATGTTTCAATCCATGATGCGGCTCCTTCGAATTCGACACCCACTGCTTTGACTGACCAGGAGATGGCAACTCCATCGGATTCTACATACCTCTTTGAGCTGTATAGGGGTCCAAAATCCGCTCTTAAGTCGGCCAGGAAAGTTTTCCTACTGGGATTGTGTGTTGCAAAATTCGGAAACCTCGCGACTTTCAAGGAATATGACAAGGAAAAGCTGTTGGATGTTTTACACGAAGCTGTGAGTATTTCTTTTTAGTCTTCCCGATATAGTGATTATCACAACTAACCTATAATAATACAGAGAATCGCGGAGGGCATTGATGAAGCTGATGATGAATGGATGCAGTCTCGCAAGGACAACAACTCCGGGGTTTTGGGTAAGAACACCCTCCAGGCGATTCGAGATGATATGGAGGTGATTGGACTTCCGTCGTGGTTTCGAAAAGCCCCAAAGAACCCCGGAGACGTGAAATGGGGAAAATTCAAAGCTGACGAATGGAAATCATTTTGCACAGTGAATTTACCAATCACGTTGACTCGACTTTGGGGTTCCAGGCCCAAAACTGATATACACTATCAAATGCTGGAGAATTTTATGCACCTTGTTGCTGCAGTCAAAATTGCGACCATGCGGGTTGTCAATGTCGGAGATATTGCTCTGTACGACCACCACATAAAGCTTTATCTAACAGGATTTATAAAGCTATATCCTTTCGTCAACATTACGCCTTACCAGCACCTGGCACTTCATTTCTCCGACCACCTTCGTCGATTCGGGCCAACACATTCCTGGAGGTGTTTCGCTTTTGAGAGGTACAATGGGATTATACAGAAGATACCAAGTAACCATAAGTTTGGTAAGACATCGCAACCTTGAAAACATTTTTTGTTCTTATTTAATCTTCCTCGAAACTCGTTCAGGTGAAATGGAAGAGTCCAAATTCCTCCGTTTCTGCCGGATACAGAATCTGCGGGTTCTGTTTAATGAATCCTATCTTCCACCCGAGTTGTTTGACGTGATCTCGTTGTACGAGAAAAGGTTCAAGCTGTCCATCAATGGAACATTCCTCGAGGACTATGGTCCGGAAGAAGATGCTGTTCAGTATGTACTGGTTGAAGAAAAGGGTCGAAGCTCCTTATCCCGGCAAATTGCTAGATCTCACATCAAGATTGTTCGGGAATCGATATCGATGGCTTCAACTCACTCACCGATTCAACAAAAATCAGGAAAAGTCCTCGCGCATCTCGATAGAAACGGGAGGAGATTTCAGTCAAGTGCACGTGGCCATGGCAATGGCTATGTTATCTTCCAGGATCGACGGCAGAACATTCATTCCTATATTCCTGGTCGAATCATTTCGATCATATTGCTACATAATGGCGATGCAGGTCCCTCTATCCATGTCCTGCTGAGACGATACCAAACTTTGCGCCAAGATGACATCCCATTGGATCCATACCGGAAACTCCCTCACTGTGGGTACCTGGTATATGAAGACCTGGCTCCTGGCTACCACGTAGTTCCCATTCGGGACATCATCACCCACTTTGCCTTCACTGAACGACAGATTCCTGGTATCCAACAAAAATGCATCCTCGTTCTCCCTTTGTCAACTTGAAGGTATACATGTTTCTACATAGTCGCCTTCTTCCAGACTCTACTACTGTGGATGACCGAAAAGGCCTATAGAGTACAGGCAGGTCGTGTTGGCACCCCCATTGCCTTTGATCTGAAGGAGAAATATCTGCGTTGGATTCGGAGCTGGGGGCGCTTGCCGCACAGGAAAGATTTGGCGTGATGCAGGGAGGGAAACATCGTAGACGAGATCAGCGAGTTTTACAAAGGTGTTCTTGTTCTGACGTCCGACATGATAATACGGGACGAAACCCCAAATGAACCGGATGTTTGATTTTTGAGTGAGAAATCTTGAAGAATCGGCAGTGATATAATCCTCTGACAATGCATTGGTCATAAAATTGTCAGTGGCCAAAGTCCAAAGGGACATTTCCGTGGGAGCTGATTGTCGCTCTGCGGGTGTAAGTTGATTTGGGAAGAAATAATCCACAGACACATGAGTAATGGAGATGTTGGCTGCTATTTTGATCCCAACATGGCCAGTGGCCCCGGTTATTCTCCAACATTGTTTTATTTTCATTGGATCTTCAAAGATAGTGAAAGGAGATGGGGTCCCAAGATGGCGTGAGGAATACCCATACCTTGATGATTCAAGTCGTTCGATCCATGATAACGGGGGAAGATTGTGGGTCGGAGAGGTATAGCGAGATACTATAGTGGACCCGGCTTCGATAGTTGCAAAGTTTGCGACTTCTGATGTATTCCAGTCATGAAAAACTTTCGCAGATGCAGATCCCCCCTTGAACCAGGCATGACTAGATACCAGAAATGCTGTGGCGCTGTGGACGGCTGGGACTGGGGCTGGGATTGAGGCTGGCATGGTCCAGTTAAACGAGATGGAAAATGGCACTGTGTCTGGATTCGCTGCTCCAGCATGGGCCAAAAGGATCAACTTGCACTGCACATCCCAAGAGCGGGCGAAGAAGAGGCGATTCATGGCGCATAAAAAGCGAAGTCCGTAGCACAGCAGAGTGGAAAGCCACCGTGCATAGGTATATAGGTGAAACTTTATCACGATAAACACCAGAAACCCGAGCAGTGTTATGATGGCCAGAAGCCAGATAAAGACCTGAATCAATATACCAGTCCATTTTCTTGGAGAATTGGAACACTGTGATCAAAGTCAATGGTCAATTCGGGTAGACACAAGGTAGACAGCGTCGTCGCGCATCCAACACGCACTGCTTTGTCAAAGGTTTGAACAGATATTGGCACGGCCACAAGAGGAGTATTCGAGATTTCATTTGCGAACGAACTGACGGGGTTTGTCACTGTACCATTCAAACGAGTCCAAGCTCGATGGCTGTTCCAAGGCGACGGGCCTATGTACCGAGAATCGTGAGAAATGAACCGGTGTCCTTGAAACCTGGCGCGTGGTTCTGGTTTTGACTCTGGTGGGGCTATAGACATGGCAGAGATGGCACTAAAAGGATTAAGTGGGTTGGAGAGAAAACAACCTCTGTAGTATGTAGTGTGTAGTGCGGAGTGGCATGGTGTTGGCTTTGTTCGCAATTGTCACATAATGTCACTTTCAGCGTCACGTTTTGAGTCTCAGGAAAGCCCGATTTTGCGAGCGATTTCTACATGATAAAGGTCTCATTTTTTGGACATGGATGGGCCATTTACATTGAATCCTGCGACCAAAAACTCAGGATAAGACCATGCTCTCTTTGAAAGCCCTAACGACATGGTCAAAGGTTGTCTTGAATTATGTTATCTTTTGGGTCACATGTGACAACAATCAATCTGGCGCATCCAGACCACAAAGATATGGCTTTTGAACTTGAACAAAGGCAGGAAAGGAAATCAAACTACTTAAGAGAAGATGAGGTGCGCAAACTACAATTTTGACTCCTCCCCATCATCATTGATCATCACTATGTCTGGTATTACTGCAGCGATTAACGGTTTTGTCGAAGCAATCTGCCTGGAAACTCCAGGTCTCCCCTCTCCAAAGACCGACTCCTTCTTGAGGTCCTGCCTCGCAGAAGAGTATGCCCTCAGGTATTTTTTTGCCAGCGATCCGGAAAATTTAATCATTCGGAACCCATATGCTGGTGTATTTGATATCTTTGACCTCCCGCCCCCGGCTCGACTGGCTCGACCCCGGCGCGACGACCCAGATTCGGATACTGTTTGGCGGAATCACCATCTCGCCTCGCAATACATTTTGGCTCTCAAACCTCATCTTAAACGAACACCAGGTACTCCTTGTATTGTCGAGGATCTAACAGCTTTTCGCCGAGCCTGGGATATCTTCACTGGAGGCGCACTCTCGGCGATAAAGAATTGGGACAATATTATTGTTGCTGGAGGATCCGTGCTTGCTTGTCTTTCGCATTTCTCGGACGATTCGCCCAAGCATCTTCACAAGGTTTTTCAGTCCCGTACCTACAAACATTCTGACATCGACTTGTTCCTATGGGGGATGACCGAAGATGAGGTGTTTCCAATTTCTTCCGTTGATTCAAAGAGTCACAATCTAAATTTCTTTCTATTTCTCTGTTCCAGGCAAGGCAAAAAATGCAAGATATCTTCAGCACTATTGACTCTTCGCTGCCATGGGATGCCATGTGCTTTCGAACCAAAAACACCATCACAATTCAGGGTACGTTCCAAGTCCAAGTTCCAAAATCTACTTCATCGTCCATCTTTTCCTTCATACTCAATACTCCACTCTACCTTTCTAGCTGAGTTCCCCAAGCGACCTATCCAAATCATCATGCGATTGTACCGATCCCCCGCGGAGATCCTAGCAGGTTTTGACGTAGATTGTTGCTGTGTTGCCTTCAATGGCAAGTCAGCGCCTCGTCCCGTGAAACAAGAAACAATTTCTGACTTTGACCCAAGGCACGAACGTTTTTACAAACCCACGCGGAATGGCGGCAATACTTCGTCAATGCAACACCATAGATGTCCTTCGGCGATCACCGTCATATGAACATAGATTGGCGAAGTATTCCAACAGAGGGTATGAAATTTTCTACCCCGCACTTGACAGGTCCCGGATTGACTACCCCAGGGTGCGTTTTCACCTCTGTTTGTCAAGTTACTTTGCCTTTACATGTGGACTAATCCATCTCGGTTTTCAAAGCTGGCGAGTTCAAGACGAGTGAAGTTCCCGAAGGGTCTTGGGCGGTTGATCGTATATGAGATAATGAGGCTTAATTATCGATACTATCCCAGATTGTATGAAGACACGCATGGTTATGTTCGCCGTTCACCACTCTCGGTGGAGCGTTTGCGCCCAAGCAACTATGATTATGCTTGGTGCAAAATCCCTTATGGCCCAAGGTGGTGGAGTACCCACAAGGTGAAGCAATATGTCGAGGGAAGGGTACGCACATCCGACATTTTCTTTCCCGCCCACATGTAACTTATTCCATGTTCCTTCCCCAAACAGGATCGACGGATTACAGACGCCATCTCTGAACATGATGGCATTGATGCACATCACCATGTCATGACGTGCGGAACAATGTCAGATTGTCTCCAACGCTGCTGTGGTCGTTATGTTGTGGGGACAGAAGCCGAAGAGCTCGGTGAACAACAGAGTAGGAGGGGTTCTGGACTCTTCAAAGGTCCTGCTACGTCAGTGTCACCGTTTTTATTCAAGGATATGTGTCTGAGGAGTTCTTACTTTCGAACCAATTCTTTCCAGTTTCATCACTGACAATCCTGGACGCCAGACCATTGGCAGCTTCTATCCTATCAATGACGGTGAATGGGAATCGGAGGCATACCTCAAGGATTCTTCAGATGTGATGCAATCAGATGTGCACTCGGACGAAACTTATGACGGATCTCTGGATCTCGACCAAGAATCCGAATATGTCGATGAAGAATCTGGCCATGAATCCGAATATGTTGAAGAACAATTTGATCATCCCGGTGTTCAAATTGACGAGGAATCCGACACAGAGGATGAGACTCTTGGTGAATGTCTCAACATAGGATATCTTGGTGTCGACGAAGAATCCGATGTCGACGAACTTGAAGAATCTAATGTTGACGAAGAGGAATCCGATCTCGATATGCAAGATCTTCATGGCGCAGGTTATCTCGCTGACGACGAAATATTTTTCTAGTCTTCACTAAATCCGTTTTGATATTTGCAGTAAACATTGTCCGGTTGTCTTGTGTGTAGTGTGTATATGTATCATAGATTTATCGATTGTGTGTGTGTTTTTTTTTTATATGTATTCAATTGCAATGTGCTTTATTATAAATTAGCAATCCTGTCTCATACATCCCAGTCTGTCCCATTTAGAAGTGCGTATCAGGAATATGGTATGAACATGGTGTTGACGACGGGTCTGCTGAATATGGTACAGTGTTGGAGAAGGATCTGAACTTGTTGGCAAAGAATCTGTTCAAACATCTCTCATTTCCTTTTCTCTGCAATACCAAAGTTATATCTGCGATGAAGTACAGACTGCAGAAACTTCTCCCTCCTTTCTTTCCCCTGAGGTATCGTCCGCTGTCGCTCTTCTTCATTCACCGTAAGCGAAAAATCGGTGGATCCTTGCCATCCATGTTTTAGAAAAATCAGGTGATCTTCAGCTGTTGCTTGAGTAAGAAGCCAATATGCTCGACCATAGGTTAAGAGGTTGCCAGGTGCGCGAGCGTCCCGATCGTCCTGTCTGCTTGTGGTGTAGGGATTGTGTGGCCTGTAAGCTGCATATGGTCTTGACACTATCTGTAACGCAGCTTTAAGCAGCTCATCCTAAAGTTGTGTCAATAAATAGTATAATATAGCCGCTACTCAACTGTCAGAAGTCGACAGACACGCACTACTGTATTGTATAGTGAAAGTTCTCGAGCACCGTATGTCAATATTTTTTTCCATCCTTGAACTGGAACATAGTCGGTGACGGGGCGGTATTGAGATGTATGCCCTTGGGTTGGTTTGGAGGTGAAATAGAGTAAAGGCCCCTGCCCAAGCTTAGCACCTATGATAACCCTGAGGTATTTTGATTAGTAAGAATACTTTGTCGAGCCAAACATTGATATACTTCATTTTGGAGTGGTCCTCTGGAACAAGGTTTCGCTGTCGTTCTGTGGTCGGATATCTGATATCAAGGTCCTCGGGTCTATCAAAGCGTTGAGCCACCTCTTCGTCACCGCTATCTTCTTCTTCTGGATTAGATTTGTCGACTTCGTAAGATACAGAGACCGGGGAGCGTTCTGATTCCTCCCGCGCAGTATCACGATCATCCTGAGCATCAGCATCAGCACAATCAGGATACTCGTACCCCAGATCATAGCTGATCACGCATATAAGAAAGTAAGAAATTGGCGAATAACAATATGGTTCCGAAAAAATGCATACATTTCCCGCGACTCCTCATTGCGTTCAACCTGATCTGGCTCTTGAAAATCGTTGACAGTGTTTTTTTGAGCGCGTTTGACACTTTCTTTACTACTGATGCCAAGTTTGGGACGGCCACGTTTACCAGTGTAGGTCTCAATGCATGATGTCATTGCCTGTGATAGCAAATAGCGAATAGGAAATGGACACACACCTTCGTTCGGCGCCCCGGCTTGACGGTGAGATTTTCCAGCTGGACTCGATTGAGAACAAACTCTCTAAACTGGACAACACCAATTGTTGTGGCATAACCGAAGCTCCGTATGTCTTTCTTTACAAGAGCCTAAAAAGTAAGAAAATTGAGTGGTTCGTCGGGGTTCAGTAGGATACTGCCTGCTATGCATACCCTTTGCGTCTCGATTTTGTACTCAGGGGGGGGCTTTGCACAGATGATACTGAATGCTCGAAGCGGCTTATCGTAAAACATGACTGGGACAAAAGTGTATTCTTTTGATGATAGAGCCGGGAAAACCTCGGCAAAGTTCGATCGTTCCAGAGAATATGGCTCGCCTATAGTAGGACTTTCTGTTAAATTAGAAAGAAGGTATTTGATTATCAACACTTGCCAATGGTATGCTCTGGATCAAGTAGTCCAAGTTCCGAATACTTTTTATAAAGTTCTCGTGGGACAATAGCAGACTGGCGTCGGAAAACATGTATATGTTGCCTCATGTACCGCCCATTGGCTCGATCATCAAATATAAATGGGTTAGCAAGTCGTTGTAGAGTTGGACGTGGGATGGCCTGTGTGAAGTACCAGTACAGGGTAGAGAGGATGTCAAAAGAAATGAGAATCGAGAATCGGTTGCGCTGCGAAGGACGAAACAGTACACGCACCTGGTCAAGAAATGTCTTTGTCGTAAACTGGAGCAGATATTGATGGATATGATCTTCAAAGGCTTGGTATAGTTGATCGTCTGAGCATATAACATAGGATGGGGTACCAGGGAATATAGCCATTTGAAAGAGGAAATCATTGGCGCAGTGCCGTCCGAATCCACTGAAGGCACCCAGTGAGTTGTTACAAATCTCCTTAATTATCGGACGTAATTTCTGTGTTGGAAATTTGGGGAGTGGGATATCGGCGACATTTACAGGCTCCATGGCGGTGAGTGGCGGATGTGTGACCGAGTGTTTTTGACGAGGAAAAATGTCAGTGATCCGCTGCGTCCGCAATTTACGTTTTTTCTTCTCATAATCATATGCGCGCTGGATTTCTTTCGCTTTTCTAAGATAAATTTGTCGTTCGGTCAGAATAGCCTCCCGCCACGTTTTTAGTGCTTGTTCAGCGAGGAACCTCTCCGATATCCAGTCTGGGCCACCTTTAAATCCATCAAACATGCTTCGCCATTCCTGAGAGCGCGATTATATATCAATATCGAGAGAGAGAGAGAGGAGAATCAAAATCAAGACTGACCGGGCTTGCAACCGACAGCTCATCAGCTGTCCAAACAGTATCTTTGCTTCGCACACGCATCTTGACGAGTCCAGAAAAGTCGCAAAGAACATGAACCCATTTTGAGGAAACAAATGCTGCGAAGATTCTAATGGTTCTCGGAGTAGTGGGTGACGAGTTCGGGACAGAAAAACGGTCTGGAATAAGGAACGTCCTCATTTGATCAGCCTTGTCAGGATCACTATTCGGACCAACGATGTCGTTCTTGATGATTTCAAAGAAAACCTCAGGCCTCATCCCCATCCAGTGCCCCTCTAAGACAAGACTGGTGACGACTGCATGCTGTAGAAAACGGCTTCAGCGTTAGAATGACGGAGTAGAGAATTTGAAGATAACTTGTCCTGCTGCGCTCAATAACAATTTGCCTCGGACGCTACAGATCAATTTTCCAGGGATGGCGGTTTTCAAGTTTAATAGATAGTTCCATGATGGGGGTGGGTTATTGACGGATAACCAGTGTTTCGGTGGCCAGCCAAAGTCCTTGAGTTGCTTGATCATCCATTCTGGTTGGGTCCGTAATGCAGGTGTTGACGTCTGACCACAGACATCAGAAATTGACTCATTGGATGGTGGATTGGGTGCTTGGGGGGAACGCTCAGGTGTCAGGGCCAAGGCCAAGGCAGAATTTGAAGTCAAATCCAGGGAGCAGGAGGCAGGATCAGGTGTTGACGAGGGATCGGAGACTTCTAGATCCAACTGTGCAAGGTTTCGGTAGTGTTCAAAATCAGCAGCTGTTGGTGGTGGCTCCGTCATTTCATTGATAATGGTGAGGGAAGCGTAAGGATGGGTCTGAGAACCAAGAGAGAAAGAGGTAGGGCAGGGCAAGAAATAATCTACGTTATGCATAAGTAAATCATGACCCAATGCCACCAGTCAGATCATGACTCACAATCGAGTTTCTTATATTCTTCGACATCGAGAGGACATCCAGTTCCAAGCTCCATCATTGTTTTTTGTGTGTTTAGCTCTGGGTATTCGGGCATCTTATCGAGAAGGGACGGGAGGACAGACCTTGATCAGGTGCTATTGATTTAAGTGAGTGAAAGAACTTGCCAGTTCGATGTAAGTATGTACGTATACGTAGAGTCTCAGGCGCCGGCCCGGCAACCGTTTGTTGTCTGTCCACGCATCCTCTCAATCGGTATGTGCCGTATGTACAACCCCTTGCGACCTCGAATTCATTCATATCATACCCATTCGCTTAACTAGACGCATTGCGGTGGGCTATAACTGCAGTGGTAAGGCCAAGTTCCAACCGCAACCGGAACCCTCCACCCACTCAGCCTCAACAATATGTCAGGATTTGCGCTACTGCCAATTTGAAGAAGTTAGAAGAAGTTAAGTTGACTTCCTTGCTGTTTACAGAGAGTAACTCATGCGGCAATGCAATGTTGTGGCTTCCCTCACGATCCCTCGGTCTCTGGAATTGCTGTTCTCGTCCCCTGGTACGCTCCTCGGCCACTTTTTAACGGCTTGAGTCGCTCACTGAAACACTGAAAACACTCAGGTTCGTTACCAAACGCGATAACCGGGATAACGGATAACGTGCTCAAGCGTTTATAGGTTTATAGAATTTTAGAAGGTGTTTAGAAGTTAGAAGTGGTATATGTATATATTGATCAAACCGACAGATTATTTGCGAAACCTCGACTCCCATTTGAGTCGTTTAACCTCTTTTTTCAGGTCTTCTACTTCTTGTCTCAATCTCTCTACATGGTACTGCCCCAGCATTATCAAATTCTCTTTCTCTTCCACAAGCTTGATAAATCCTTCGACAATTTGTGAGCTAGGTTGGTGGATCTGGTGTGGAGTCAGAGAGAGTAATTTTATTTGCCAAACAACTGACCTTTGGAATTGGTTCAATGGAGACATACACGTCGTCGTCACCTATCTCTTCAGCAATGACATCAGAATTATTGAGAGATGCCACGATGACTCGACGAGTTCCGAACTGGATTTTGATGGTAAGAATCAATAAATGTCATGGACATTCTGGATATCGACATAACTTACTTCGTTTTGACTCCTCCTCGCTTGAACAGAAATATAAACTTCATCGCTTCCCACGTCTTCAGCAATGACTTTGAATTCGCGATCGTCGAGTGATGCCGTATCAAGTGGTGGATAGACAACGTTTGTATTCATATTCTCCGGTTCAAATTTTTAATGTGGTTGGTGATTTGGTGGGTGGCAGCGAGGCAGCGAGAATAGAGAATAAAAACTAAAAGATTTTGGGGCCACTATATATATTGTGTCTGCAACTTTGTTCTCTAAAGCTGGTTAGGAAAATGAGGTGTTTGTCCGCTAGTATCTACACAACGATGGTACAACATGGTCCACACACCAACGCCGTCGTCAGAAAAGAAAAGCATAGAAACGCAACAAAGACCTCATTATATCAACTGAATTATTAGGTTTATGAAAACTGTTTGATGAAGGTATATAGCTCGAGGATTGTGGATTGGTACAAACGTAGTAAAGGTGTGTGCTACAAGGGTCATGTCATGTATATATCAGTCTGGAAGTGCAAGGGTCATGTCAAGGTCTATTGCCAGAATGGCTACACGGGCTGGGACAAGGGAAATTAGTCAAAAGAACCAGGAAACTTTGATGGCCCGGCAACAGGACCTGTGGAACAGTGCCGATGCTGTGGTAAGGGTCCATGTCTAGGGCCGGATCGTATGGCTAAACGGCTGTCGACACGACCGTCTTGGGGATCGATCCTAAAGACAGGTTTCTTGATCTTGATGGTGGCACGGGATGGGCCGTCGACGTCAATCCTCATCCTTTTCCCGAGAACACTTTGAGAGTCGTTATTAGCTGAAGCTTTGGACTCGCGTCGCTGCTTGGATCGAGCAGAGGAAATATGATTTGCAATCTTCGCGACGATTTGTTTGCTGGCCTTGAAGTTCTGTACATCCTGCGGGAAATCTTGGAGGAATGCTGTAACGACGTCGCGCAGTTGGCGATCAGAGAGACCAAGAGACCTCTTTTCACAGTTGTAAATGAAGAAGTGGGCCAAAACCAATCCAAAGGAGGAAAAGCGCTTGGACATTCGAAGGCCGGCCAGACGTTTCATGGTCGCAAGAGCAATTGCTTGAATATTATGATCGCGGGTTGAAATTAAGGTCTGGTCGAGGAAGTTGGCGAGTCGTTGATTTGTTGGATCCAATCTTTCTGAGTCGCATCCTTGAGAAATCACGTAAAGCATCTGTGATATCACACGGAAATCAGCGGCACAGTTACCCCAGGGATAGATCTCCTCCAGTCCAGGTATATCGTCAAAGTCAGACAACAACTGGCGGGCCACTTCGGCGTAGGGGCCATTAATCGATGGCAACTTTTCTGGACATAATGTTCATTGAAAAAATCCTGACATAAAATTTTTCGCACTGACCCTGGATCTTGAGTGGGACTCCTAATTGGACTCGCTGGAGTTTCATATGAATATCTCATTTTTCCCCAAGAAAATGAGTACACTTGCTTGAAATATTTCCCTTTCTTGCCTTGCTGTGACGCCATCATACTCCACACAATACACCTGCTTTGTGTCAAAGATTTTTTTCATGTCATCGGAAAAAATTAAGAATTTGCGTTTCCGGTCGGCGTGGGCAGGTCGCGTATAGTATAGTTTCTTCTGGGAGATCCTAGAAAAAAGATTAGGCCAATTATCAAACCAGGTCCAGGAAAGCAAAAGACGAACGGGTCTTTGTCTAAGAAAGGTTGAATGTCCCAGGTAAGCGGTAGAGTCTTCAACAGCAGAATAGCAAAACAAAAACGTACAGTATATCTGTAGGATTGGGAGGAGGGGGGAGAGGGAGCCGAAGGTCGAAGGTAAGTTAAAAAAAAACATAGTAAAACAAAAGAACAAATTACCTCGCCAATCATGAATCTGATTTTGAACATTTCAGTATTTTCTCTGCTAAAACGAAGTTAAGACAGACCTATGGATGGATGTTAATCTTTGTTTGCCGTCTATGCAGACGCGGGTCTCACTGTGGTCCTCGTGTTGTTCAACGGCTAAGCATGGCATCAATTAGTTTAGTTCATCTGCTAAAATGACCATCACAACACACCGAAGATAATGGGCGGCACATAATAGTTATTTACCAATGAATCGATAAGGTCCCTTTGTTTGACGTCACTCCAGACAATCCCTAGGACAGGACAGGTGAGTGGACAACATCGTCAGGCCATAGACACTGTATATAGTTACCTCTTTGATAAGGAGCATCTACGTCAAGCATGTTGGTCCCAAACCAAGCTGAAAACGACATCAACACAGAAGAAGGTAGCCCAAAGAAGAAATCGACACACATTCAAGAGTTGCGGTCGAATAATTCGTCGATCTAGGGGACCGCAGTACAGGAGTGATCTGAATAGCTTTTTTTGTCCTTTTTTTGGTGCGGGTGTCTTCAACCGATGTTGGGGCGTCTCGTTCGTTCTTTGGGACTGTTGTCGACTTGCGGGGACGGGGACAAGGACGTGGGTCATACGTGACCGCAATGCGAGGAGCATTCTCTTGATGACTAGAATCCGACTCTGAATCGCTTTCATAGTACATGGTGTGGATGGTGTATAGGAGGACCGAGATAAATGGAGGATGGAAGAAGGTATCGAGATGGTAGGTGGTAGGAGAGCAGATAGAAGAGGTAGTAGGAGAGCAGATAGAAGAGGGCCACTCAGAAACAAAGGACGAACTTATCCATAACATAACGATCAAAGGAGGCGGCTTTCCCCCTGAGATTTCGAACACAGAACACCGCTCTTGTAATTTCTTTGTTGGTCATAGAGCGAAAAAAGGGAAGGAAATCATGATATTAATATTGTTTATTAAACGACAAAAAATCCATGAAACAAAGAAAGCTTACAAATAGATTTTGCCTCTGCCCGCCACCTTCAATTAATCAATCTCATGCCCGGTACCGTGATTGAGAGACTGACGCGCTGGCTGGAGGTTTATAAACATTTGAGGGAAGCCGAAGCGTTGGGCTGGCTGGACCTAATTGACTCGATGATGACTTTAGTCTCATTTGACGGCTGAGATTGCATCTAAAGGTTCGGAATTTCTGAATACATGTTACTGTTCACAAAATGAACATGATATTCCAAATAACGATGAAGAATGAAGGTGAACCTACCTCACGAAGAGAATCCGGATGTCCACATGCAGCGGGAGGACGAGGGGAAGTTGGATACATAGGGATACATAGTGGTATTTGACAACATGTGTCGAACGCTCGAATCTGCCGATCGGCGATATCGAATTATCGCCATATATAAATATGTGGAGATTTGAAAATACTTAATTTAGATTGTGGCTGTGTCTTTACCTTCAAAACTGTGGATTTGTCATCTGCGTGACAAGTTGATCATTCTCGATCGCGACACGATCATCCATCCAGCTACCTTTGACGATTCCCGACGACTGCACCACCACTGGCCATTTAGCCACATCTTGTCATTTTTATTTTTCGCCGTCTTTCACTGGACATTGTCTCATTCACCTCGAGTTTCCACTAAGAAACGGGCAACGGGACCCATATGACCACCGACATCTTCGCGACACTCCCAAAGACGCGTCTTCAGTCCCAGGTCCTGACAAGATATCCATGGATTACCGATGTAGTTGTGTCTAATTTAGATTACTCTGAATATTTTGGAGAAAATCATTTTTTAGTGGTACGTTCTGTGTTCATCCCTTCAGATCTGATGCATTAATCCCTTTCTTTTAGAAATTCTTGACGAGCTTAGACAATCTGGAGAAGGACATCCTCAGAGGGTACACACTCAGCTCTATCAATCTACGGAGATTTTTGCGTTTCCAACACGACAACGATTCCGACACATACACTCCCCATGATTCCGACACATACACTCCCCATTCCGATAAAGCAGCAACAACAGCGTGTTTAACTTATCTTTGTGCAAACCGCCTTGTGGATATCGTGGCATGGCTTGAAGGGCGTCCACAAATACTGGCCGTTCCAATGCACAAAAGGCAGATCGACGTAGGGATTAATGGAAATGTCAACTCGAAGGTCTGTGCCACTTTATCGTCCTTTACTTTGCTTCGTTTTCTGTGTATCTCACCTCTCAATTAGGGATGGAATTATATGGAAAATTGGGCGAAATTGCTCACCGATTTTCATTCGTTATTCAACAAACATCAAGATCAAGCGCGCAACAGCAACAGCGTAGAGTCTTCACCACTTTCGGGCGAAAATCGATGCTTTTCCTTGCTCGCATCAATTGTTCAGCGTAACGATACATTGAAAACAACCAAAATATACAGTAATATCGAGACTGTAGCTTTTCTTATCGCTGTAATGCTCAGGGTACGTTTCTTGTGTTCATAATCGTCCATGCAGCAACAATAGCTCAATATTTATGCAGGGCCTTCATGATCTTCCTGCCAATGTAGATTGGTTCAGCAAAGAGGAAAACTGGTACGTTGGTTGTCTATGTCTATGCTCTATTGATCATGCCGTGCACGGTCGCTAAATATTGTGCGCAGGAAATTTGTTGACGCTGACAACAAATCTTTGGAATTTCTTGAACGGATGTATAAGCAATCCATCCACCGTTTCAAGTTGCCTCTTCAACTCGCTTTGATGATTTCGCCTCTGTACCTTCTTGTACCACTTCAACTACATTCAAAGGATTGGGACCGATACACTCTTTTACTCGTATGTGAGAACAACCTCTAGAAGTTCCTAGAACTGATTTGGAAAGCCAGACTTCAAAAGCATTTGGAAACCAAAAGCCAGCGTCTTTGCTGGTGGTTGAGAAGGTCATTTGGACAGCTCTTTTCCGCATTGCTAGGGGTGAAATTACTTCAGAGGAAGGTATCGACATCATTCTGGGTCAAGTCACCCCCGATTATATCAAGGGTATCGATGCCACAGAAAGCGTTTGGTTTTCCCAATCAAGAGGTCCGTGACCTTATCGTCAAACCGACTGATCTAATGATCTGATATTTTTGGTTTGCCATTAGACAAAGAAGCCACAAAACTTGCTGCATTGAAACTTCATGAGTTTGACGTTGAAGGAGATATCTCTGTTGATTGGCCACTAATGACCCGTCAGTTGGTTAATCCAGCATTAGGACCGCCTACAACACCTTCCTCTCCAGCTGGGGCCAGGGTCAACACGGATTCAACGTCATCGTCTGTTGTATCCGCGGCTCCGGCTCCGGGACCACCTACAATACCCTCAGCGCAGGTCTCGACGCCACGGCCATCTCCAGGGCCCTCGACGCCACGGCCATCTCCAGGGCCGCCCACGACACCCTCCTCTCCAGCTCAAACCAGGGTCAATGTCAACACGGCGTCAACGCCATCGTCATCATTGTCCATCACATCTCTAAGACTGCCTACCACACCCTCCCCAGTGCCTGTAACGACGCCACAGCCGTCTCCAGGACCTCCTGCAACACCTTCAACCCCCTCTCCAGCTGGGACGACAAAGCCTACAGAGTCATTTCAAGTTCAGTCACCTCAATCACCCTTACGACGCTCCACACGAAATGGCAGTAACAAGACAGCTCCGATCGATTACTCTGGACTACAAACTTCGACCACGCCGTGGAAGAACAAGACACGTCGCAACAAACACAACAAACCTTTGGCACCAGGGCAAGAGGATCCACCAGTAACGTCAGAAGAGTCTGAGTCTGAGTCAGGCTCAGCGTCAGAGTCAGAAGAAAGCCCAAAGCCCGAAGCGTCGGAGTTGGAGGCAGAAGAGACTCCAGGGGATCCAGAGCCACTAAAGCCAGGGCAGGGAGATAATGATATTCGGCCAACTGCAATGAATACGCAGCTACTTCGAGGCGTCGGGTCATCACCAGAGACCCCAATCACACTGGAAATTATTGAGCTCGTTGTACGTTGCCGCCGCGCTGTCTCTATTTTCTCAGAAAAAGTAAATTCTCTTCTCTAGACCTCCCTTCAGCAGGCCCCACCTCCAACACTCAACATAAGTAAGGACCGTTCCACTACAGTAAGTGTAATATATGTCCCATTTTCAGCAGAATACTGAAAATGTAAACAAAGATATTTGAAAGTCCTCCAGAAATTGTGTACAGCCCCTTCGGTGAAGAGGTTTCTATCTCCATGTATTTCCACGTATGTCACCTCTATTGAGTTTTTCCTTAAATATGGGCTATGAGGCACTTACCTTTGGATCTAGTCAAAGACCAAACTTACTCAATTTACGGATCTCATGGATGGTATCAAGAGCTTCTACATCGCGGGCACCCCCTTACACATGTTTCCTGACCAGTCATCGATCTTGGTTATTCCGCTGAGTACTTCCACTGCAGGAGGCGTCCAAGGATGTCAATCGATTCTTGGACGTCAACATCTTCTGATTACACACTTGGCCATTGAACCAATGAGCTTCAATGAAGCTGGTTTGGAGACGATCAAATCCATTGACACTGTGATTGATATTTACGGTAAGGATGTATCACAACAATATTATTCTCGCTGACTAAGAAGTACTGGAATGAAGACTATTCCTATCACCTTGGGGGTATGTTCGCTCAACAGATGTATGATAGAGCCACGTTCTTAATATCTGTCCTGCAGAGTTTGTTACCGACGATTCTTTATACCTGAAAACGGGTTCACTGTCCCAAATACTCGAATCAACACAACTCTTCCGGAACCCTCCGATCATGGCCACCACTGAAATTCCATTAGGTGTGCTGGGACTGATTAATTCCTCGTTTTCTAGCGAATTCTATGCTTGGCGACGAACTGAAGGCCTCCCATTCTGCAACAAACTGTTTTCTATCCCAGCAGATGCATTGCGCTGGGGTTCCGTGTCGACGAAAGGCAGCCTTTCTGGTTGGCAACTCGCTCCCAACGGATTTGGTCATTACATTGATGTCAAGGTCGGATCGTTATATCTTGTCCTTGCTAAACCCAAAGACAGCGACAATCGCTTCAGCAATATCGACTTGTTTACAAACAATTTCCAACCCCATGAACCCAATACAGGGATCTGGGACCTTGAAGGTGTTGTTCTTACACCAGGAACCAGAATGTAAGTCGTTCATAATAGCAATCGTTGGATATACACCCTATTGATTATCATAAAGGATCTTGAGACCTAATACACCTTATCGACTTCTATTTCTTGAACATACAATTTGCCACGGAGGAAGGTTTTATGCAACAAGTACCCTCCAAGACACGGTCGTTGGCCTCATGCACGGCTTTATAAATCCTTCTTTGACTGGCAATAAGTCGTACCCAGAGCCATCTCGGCAACTCCTTCGGCGGATGACATTCTACTTCCATTCTAAGATGAACAGCCCCAAACCTGATCAGCCCGGGAATCAATGTAGGTTGGATTATTTGATTTACAACTCAACCCACTCACCTCATCGATCCTCAAGCTCAAGGCACTTTCCTTCACATGCCTGATCTCTCAGACACAAAGCAGGCATTTGATCTTCTGACCATGTACATCATGATGGTACTGCTCAATGTCCTTGATCCCGAAACGTATGAATACCCCGATATAGGCCTCATTTCTCGTGATCAGAATCGCATTCCTCTTATTGAGAGGACGGCCTCGATGTACGCCAGAGGAAAGGCCGAAAGTATCCTCCATACTCTTTTCGCACGATTTCACTTTGTCGATTCCGCGACTGGTTCCATCTACGAACAGCCCTTCAAACAAATAATCCTGACACACCTCATCTGTTTGGAGTCGACACTTTTGAAATATAAAGAGATGACCCTTCATAACCAATCTCTTTCAACGGTGTCCTGTACGCAGACGCGGCTCAACGGACAGTTACACCAGGCGTTGTGCCGTTTCCCGGATTACAATACAATCAGATCGCGTTTTGAATCTGACCTAGCAAAAGGAAAGGTCAAATTGGAGTCGCTCGGTTGGGATTATTCGAGGGTTCGTATTGTTCCCAGGCCAGCACCAGCACAAGAAATTATTGTTCAACCCTCCAGGGGTAAGTCTCGTATTCGTATTCTATATATCCCTTTCTCTTCTGACGTCTATTTGTCCAGAATTTGACTACATCTCTCTCGGGACGACTGGTGCAGATGCTCGTTACAAGGCTTATCACAAATTGCCAGAGGAATTGACTTACAGCGCATTGGCTTTCGGCCCCGACACTATCGATGCCTCCGGAACATTGAAAAGGCAACTACTTGGGGGTACGCAGGCACAGTCAAAGAAAAGAAGAAGTAAATGAGTCTAGTTTAGCGGATTGTTCCATGTTGTTTATCATCAGTGTCTAGTGACATAAACCCCCTCAATCAATTATAATGTGAGCACCTCGATTCATGCGAAAGTTTTCCACCAATAGGAAGCATATCCATAAGAAAATCGAAAACACATATGTAAGATACCTCTACTTCTTCAACTACTTCTAGTATACGTTTCACCCCTTCTAACCCTTGATCAGTGGTATATTATGTGGTCTTCAACGGTTTGCTTTTGCCATTTTTGTTGTTTCCTTTTCCGTTTCGACCTTGTTTAATTGATGCCGGAAGATCGAGCTGCTCAACCATAAAACGATTCATTTTTTGGACAGAATTCCACAAAACCCAAGATGGTTCTCCTTTCGTCCAGTGCATCGAGAGAACATAGTGATTGTCCTGGATGACGCGTGGGGTTGAAAACGGAACAGCAGGTTCCCACCTCTGGGAAACTGCATGCCACACCTTTGGCAGTGGGTCAGAGGAAGTCGTATCGTGATGGACATATATATCGCCTGTTTTGAGAACAATGTTTTCGGGAACTGGGGGAGGAAGGGAGATAGGACCGGCAGTTGTTGTTTTGTACCAGGTGAAGTTAAGGCCAGTGCGGTAGATTAGCTTGGAATGAGGATTATTGTATGGATCAACAATGTCGTCGTTGTTGGATTTTTGTCTTTTCGCAGCTCGAGTAGGGGAACCCTTGATGGGAGCGGGCCTTTTTCTGGACTTTTTGGAGGCATTTTCAGGTTCTGAGCGATCGGTGGCAGGAGGATCGGTGGCAGGAGAAGCAGGAAGTGACATTAGCGACGATGATCGCAAAGATGGTCGCAAGGAAGGTCCAGGTGATGAGGATGCCAAGGAAAGAGCAGGTGAATCGAGTTGTTGGTTATCCTGGTCGACTGGGAAATGGACATTCTTTGCCTTCACTTTGCCTTTGCCTTTCGAACGTCCCTTGGATATTTCTGCCAGATTGATGCTACCGAGATTGCGAGGGGGCGGCCTAGTAAACCCCAGATCTTCCGACTGAGGCATTGGAGTGATATCGATTTTACTATCGTCCATGATTTATCATTTGAGGAACGTCAACGAGCAAGAACACGAACAAACTTACGGTGTATTGATTTGACCGTGAAAAGTGTTTGGAACCTCGATGAAGGATGGGGTGGCTTGAGTTGAAAAATCGACGATGGTCTCGTATGTACATGGGTCGATGCAAAACGAAAGCACAGAGGATAACATTCGGTGGGTACTGCGTGAGTAGGGAGAAATCAACGAGCGGTGCGCTTGCATGACAACTCGGGAATTGAGAAGCGAGGTCTTGAGTATTGAAAAGAGCGAAGGGGCTTAAGTGGAAGGCGGTGCCAGTGGTGAGTGGTTCTCTTCCAAAGCCACACAAAGGACCGAATGTATTTCTACGTGGATTGTGGATTAAACTTACAAATTAAATGGAAGCGAACTTGAACTCTTCTGGGCTTGAACCAAGCTTTAACAACAAAGGTAATTCGAGACAAACCCCAGAATTAACGTTTGGTCTTTTGGGTAGCTTAGGCTCGAACCAGGCGGACTAGAAATATTCTGGCTTTTGAGATAAATGTAATAAATTTGGTGGGAATGCGAGCAGAACTAGCGTTTTTTCGAATGCGAACAGAACTCCATACTACGATGACTCTCTGCCACTGACAAACATACGCTACCCAGATACACGCCAAACCTATATGATCACGCCGACCGCGTATGCCACTACATCGGCCCACAAGCGCGGCAACGAGTCATACAAACTCGCTTTAAACTCCTGGTCTCCTGGTCTTAGTCAACATACAAAGGATGAAAAGATCTAGTAAAGGTTTCTTGAACATCACTTTTGCCTTTGTTTTGTCCTTTGACGTCCTTTGGCGCACAATCATAAAAAGGACCTTAATGGTTTTCGTTGCTACCCATCTCATACCCCACACCACAACAGCAATGTTATCAGACACCCTCAGGTTCATCGGAGTGGCATGGCTCACATGTGTCATCTTCCTCACCGACATCTTTCTCCCTGATGCTCCTGTTCTGCTATTCCGGGCAAACACAAACACAAACACGCTCCGCCCCGAGACCAGTTCCCGCCCTTCTTCCCGCCCTGTCTTCACCACGACTTGCCCCGCAATCTCCTCTTCCTTCAACAAACCAGGGCTCACACCATTCGTACTTGACATTCGCCAGGTCTCTAGCTTTGGCAACGATGGAGTCTCAGGATTGACGCTTCATGAAGGGTTTACGGCATTCGCGCTGCAAGAGACGATTATCAATGGCTATTTGCGGATGGCCCAAGATGTAGCTGGTCTCTTTGAACCAGCTTTGCGGCAGTACATCCAGAAGCTGGTCCATGACCTCGACATGTGCGTATGATGTTACACTCACAACTTACAATCCTACTATCATTTCAATTTGGCTGATACACTCTTCCAGAGCGATTGCATCTTCTAATGTCCTCATTATTTCTACCTGGTCGACACCTCCAGTTCATTTGAATCTATCTTCTCAAGGTGAAGAACGACCCATATACGATGCTCTGTCTGGCAATCTATCACTGTATTCGGGCATCCAACCGAGTCTTCGCAGGGACGTAGTTGATCTCGATCGCATCATACATCAACTCCAGAAATTCCTCGATGATCTTGCGAACATTATATCTTCCTCTCCAGCTCCAGCCTGTCAGAATCGCAAATCTGTCCAGGGTGTTACGAGTGCTCTTGGGACACTCTTTCTCAGGACCACAAGGCTTCAAAACTGCCGGGAAAGACAGCCTCTCAATGACTTCGTCCAACGCTTGAGAGACTCCACCCGAGATATTCGCCACCGTTTTGACTCTCTTCAGTCTGACATTAAAGATCTTCGGGACCAGGCCGTGCATTTCCAGCAGTTTCCGGCTGGCGCGTTGGAACATAATCTACACATGGTATCGACACTAGCCTGCAAGGCTTCCCGAATTCGCATTTTCCTTTCTCTCACTCTTGATCTCATCGAATCAATTCATCTCAAATGACTTTCTTCGCAGTTGCTCCTAGGTTTATTGCCGTTTCTTTTTTTTTTTTCTTCTTCTTCTTACTATCAGAGTTACACGTACTATTAGACACAACTAGACTATACATATATAATGAAAAAACATGACTTCGTACAAATTTCTCTGATCAGGATCCAGCTCCCACCTTCACCACCATCTCCAATCCGGAAGTTCTATAGTAGTTGGCTTCGCCTGTCGCCGCTTTAAGCATCTGGATATGTCCGGCGTGGCAAGCTGGGCGGATTTGATCTAATTGGGAAAGATATACCATTTATAGGTCTGTTACTCTACATGTGACACAACGATCGCAACAGACTGTGAGCGAACTTTTTGATTGTCGCTGAAGACCTTAACAGGCTCAATATGCTTATCCTGAGTTTATGGCCGGAGAATAGGATGCCAAGATGGACTCTAGCCCAGAAAAATGATCCTTTAATCGAGAATAAATCGCTCGCAAATTTGCGTTCTTGTGTGACTCTTAATGTGACGCGAAGCGTTAAAGTGACTGTGATGACGCGTGACGTGCGAGGGACAGTCAGACAAGTAAAAATTTAGTGAAAACAATAACAGTCCAAGGTAACCACCAAACTCTTTATCCCACTCCCACCATAAGTCCCGGATTCCGTGTGCTGCCATTCTCCAATTATTTTTCTTGTTCCAAAATAACCTCAAGTTTGACGGTTTGGATCTGCAGGGACCTATAGGTTCAGTGAATTGAAATCGGCATTCGAGATCCTATGTTCATTACTCAGACACCGAAGACCAGGATGCGACAGGTGCCTTGCTTGCTATTACAGGATGAGTCTTGAAGCTCCTTTCAATAAATTCTTTCGCCTATTCATCCCATTCGTTTTTAGTTTTCAATAAACGAAAAAAAATACATGAATTCGTTTGCCGACCGATAATACAAAGATACAAAGCTAAGTCGATGATTTGTCAGCTTAGACTTCTTCTCCAGCTTCATCCATCTCCACAGTGACTATCGTATCCGTCATGGAGGCCCAATGCTTATGTGAAGAATTTGACAACATCTTAGACAAAGAGGACAATACGGGCGAACTGAAGAGATGTATGACGGTAAGCACCTCTTTCTTCCTTTCCCCACCCTCGTTTTTGTTTTTTTTTCTCCTTTCCATCCCAAGTCGGCTTCTATGCCTTATGCCGATCACAGTATCACTGACTCTATTGCTATATAGGATCTACTAAATTCTTTGGCATCTAAATACCTGGACACAGACAAAACACCTAGAGATCAAACGGAAATTTTGGACTTCATTAAAGAAAAGGTGAGTAGCTACAACATGCCGTGCATTATGACTTTCTAACTCGTTTACTCCAGCTCTCTAACGAAATGCCGATGTTTTTTAGCGGACAGAACAGAGAACGTAGAATGGAACTCGCCCTCCTGGTCGTCCGCCATTGTCATGACACAAAACCAGCCCAACGGCTTCGATCCCACTCCTCCAGCGACATACCCATAATGGGAGATCCTCAGTTTGGACAAACCAGTATCAGCACCTCCACCAACGTCAAAGTTCCTGAGCGAACGCGAACTTATTCGAAATTCAAACCCGCTCACAACATCAATCCTGAACATTACCCTCCCTCCAACATTACAGCTCCATCCAGCACATCCAGCATTTGCTTCCCAAACGAAGCTGGCCCAAAACATGTAAATGACAATGAAGAAACTCACGACTCCGACTCCAGCTCTGAATTTGGAGATATATTAGGAGCTCAGGCCGTTTACCGTTTCCTCAAGTCCTGCACCCCGCCTATGGATCACTTCTGTGCCGCCTTTCTCGAATATGGATGTATAAATGAAGGCTACCTCATCGGTGTGTCAAAATGGACTCCCAAGCAGATCTCGGAGTTCATCAGACGAGTCGCAGAGAAAGAGAAAAAACCCATCTCCGACATGGATGTAGATATTCTTCAGAGACAGTTCCTTACATATTTTGTTTGATATGAAGTCAAGTGAAGTGTCGAAGTGAAGTCAAAACGTCTCGTTTTTCTACTCAGTGTTCTAGTGTTCTATATCTCTCTTTAGTTGTACCATAGACCCCAAAATACACCCATATCATTAGAATAATATTAAGGTTGGAAAGCCTCTGCAACTGAACATCGGGTGTCTGGATTGCCATATGCATCCCACTCCTCCTTTGTCTCCGCACCACCGGTACCTCACCTCCAATACGCACATTCTTCCCCTTCCCGTTCCCATCCCTATTCCCTATTCTCCCTCATCTCCATCTCAACGCCCTAGCGTGCTTGAGTGCATGAGTGGTTGTCAACCGCCAACGAGAACGTGAAAAAGAAAAATAAGGGTGACTAATTGGTGACTGACTCCAGAACGGGTGGTCGGCATTTATACGGATAACAGGTGGTCTCGTAAACTGGTCCAGGTTATATACAAAGGAGTTTGACTCGTTGATCAGAAAGAGGACATTTACGAAATCAGACAAAGAGAACGGCAGAAAACTTAAATGGTGGCTGCAATGTGCCACGGCCCATTAGACTCGGTTCCCTCCCCCTCCCCATCTTACCTTCCTACTAACTCTTCCTAACTGAATATCTTTTGCCTCCATCCTCCATATCGTCATCATACCTCCGTCGAACATGAAAGGCAACTCCAATGCGAAGAATCCCATGGCGACAGACGACTTCGACTCGACGACTCCGAGTCCGGCCAGCCGTGTTGTGGCTGCCGACGCGACTCCTCGCGCTCAGGTTGTCAACGACGTCGATGATGATGAGAACAAATGCTTGGTGTTGTTCCCAATTCCTGATTTAACTGGGACAGCGTTGAACATTGGAGATGTACCAGAGGTCCCAGTTGTTCCAAAATGGGAATTATTCCCTGTCAGGGCGCCCATGCCCCCTCAACCTAGGCCTTCACCTGGCCTATGGGCCACACTGCGAGCAACGATTATCTCCGGGGAAGTAGCGAACCTGGTCCAGCAGTTGTACCGGATCACCGCATGGTCCCTAGCCTTCTACTGTAGTGTGGTATTCTATCTGGCCTTTACGCAGGACGTAAAATGGGAGATATACAAGAAAATTATTGGTGAGTTCGTTCGCGATTGAACGTCGACACTGACATTCTGACATTCTATTTGGATGTTCGATTGATGTAGATAACTACCGCAAAGTCGATCTCTGTACCTTGAACTATGACAACAACAAATGCGCAACAGATTATATCCCGCTTCTTGCAGAACAATGCGCAGAGTGGAATGCCTGTAAAAACACCACCCCAGAGAGCGTCTCACGCACCAAGATAGTTGTTCAGCTATTGGGGGAATTGACTGATGGTTTTTTCTCACGACTCGGTTTGCACGCGATGGTGAGTAATATAACAGATTTTTCGATCTTTATAGTAATCATTCGCCTTCTTCCTTGAATCTCCTTGAATCTCCCCAGGGTTTTTTATTTGTTCTCCTTGTGATTTGCAAGTGGCAGAACAAACCCAAGCCCATGCCCTGCAGAGAAGACAAATAGTGTACCCTGAGCGATTGGATTATTTCATACTGGTATATACAGTGTTTTGTGTCACAACTTCATCCAACTTCTTCCTTCCCCTTTACAAGGTTACAGTATTATTTACACTGCTGCCCAGCGCCTCTGTTCTCCATATTATACATTTATTTCGATAGGCCATTGCAATCATGAAGTTCTCTTCTGTTGGGTCTTGATAAACCTGTATGATTTCGATAATCAGTGTCTCTCTCTTTTCCCGTCGGAATTGGAATTCGGAAATCAGGAGAAAAACAAGAAAGAAAAACATACAGCAAGGATCTTGATATCACTGTCACCGTCTACCTCGGATGCGACGCCATTTTGGTTATGGAGAGTTTTCAAGATCAGACACTCAGATATGTCAACCAAGTCTGCCTGACCCCCGCGACGGCCAGCCACAAACCCACTTCCGCGATGGATTGCCTTCACTGATGCCACATTATCAGGGGATTCAGGAGACCATATCTGCCCAGAGTCCAAATCATAAACGTCGATTTTCTTCAGACCGTTGACAGCCACAAATTTTTCGACCTCGGAACACCAAACTCCCCCGAATCTGAGAAATTGATGGATCAACGAATCAACGTGTCCACAAGACTCGATACAGGCTGACCGATAAGCTTACATGATACCCCCAGCATTGATGGATCGGATAGGTGCCGCTTGTTCCACATCCCATATTCTAGAAAGAGTGAGAGTTATAGAGTGTTGTTGGCAGGTGAGATAAAGTTGAGATCCTACACGATGCCATGATGTAGATAGCTAGTGATGAGCTCAGTATGGGAGAGCCATGAGGATGATGTGATCTTAAGCGGCAGAGACTTTCTCTCCTCTAAGCTTGAGGGTTCCTTCAACGATGTCCAATGCTCCCAATCGAGGGCACCTAGTAATGATGAAGTGATAATGGATCTCAGTCAGGGATTTGTCTAACATGAAGAAGTTGCAATCACCTTTTTTGTTCCATAATCTGGTTTTGATCGTACCCGATACCGCCATACATGAGATTTCCTGGTTGTAACTTAGATATTTTATCGCCTCGTTGGTAGCTTGCCTTCGCAAGATGTGTAGGCGATATTTGGGTGGCGATGATGACGATGAGGCCTGATCAGTTGATTCTTGCAGATGGCAAGTGCTGATGTAGCCGTCAGAGAATCCACATACGAATGAGGTTTCATTCACCCAGCTCAAAACTGATGGTCCAGGAATGTTGGGAATGTTGGATATTGTAAGAGTATCTGTAGCGGCAATATGTGGAGGTGTCAACGTTGGATAGTACTGATCGCCTGTTAAAGTGTCCCAGACAAAAATATCACCATCGACCGTGCCAGCTGCGAGTTTAGTCCCACACGGAGATAAGTCTAGACAATAGACTTTGTATGCTGGTATTTCCAGACCAACCCGATAGGTAAGTTCCATGTACACGAGATCGATGGTGTTCGTTCGATGTTTGATGAGCAATAATATGTGAAATCAATGGTCGACAGACATTGAACAAGACGTTGAGTGCTTCTGAGTACTTCGTAGAGTACTTGAGTAAGTGTTGAGTGTTACGTTGGACGTTGAACGCGTTGAAGAGTTGAAGATGAGCTTGAAGTACGCGTCGATTGATTGGTGGCCTGACCGCCCTGATCATGAGGGGAGACTCCGTTCCGATGGATGATCGATGATATGTCCGATGATGTCATTTGCCTTCTTAAATGTGTATTTGTCATCATTTTGGTCCCTTTGTGATTTGCTTGCCTTCCCGTCGCCTACCATCATGATATCCACTCTTTATCTCAGTTTGCTCGAAAACAAAACGACCCCACTCCTCACGGCCTCAACAAAGACGATTGTCCTCAAACCCTGAACGTTGAACATGGATATGCACGGTCATTTAATGGTAATTTTCTATTCATAATTCGCACAACACACTTACTTACTTACACCCCCTTCACTTCAGTTATCACGCTCAGGCTCACCATTCCGACGGTCACCGTATTCCTTCGATTGCAATGGACACCACATTATCAGTAGACAGGGACGAAACTCATGTTAACGTTGTTCAGACTGAGGACATGGTTGTGGATTGTGGCTCCAAGAAAAGGAAGCGATCCAAGTCACCTCCACCCCAACCCTCGATCGATATCGACACTACGGCCACCAGCAGCATTCGTCATCTGATTCCATTAATCAAGCGCACTAGATTTCAAGACAATTTGTCTCTTGATCGTGAAGACATTCGCAACGGAACTGGAACTCTAACCGTGCCACTCGTTAATCATTCCGAACCTCACGACATTCCCGCTGGACCTGGACTGTCACCCCTTCTCACCGACGCTGGAGCCCCACCACCCCATCCCAAATCCAAATTGTTGAATCCCCCCACTGATCCTCGCGCCGTCAACGACATCAATGTTCCTGCTGCTGGAACTATGCCACTCGTTAATCATTCCGAACCTCACGACATTCCCGCTGGACCTGGACTGTCACCCCTTCTCACCGACACTGGAGCCCCACCACCCCATCCCAAATCCAAATTGAGTCCCCCCACCGATCCTGATATTCCCACTGGACCTGGAATGTCGCCTGGTATTTCTGCTGATCTCAACTGCTATTCTCCCGGACCTGAACAAATGCATTCCTTCGTCAACGACATTAATGTTTCTGCTGCCACTGGCAAAAATTCCCGCTTGCAAAACATCGATCTTGATGACGTTGATTGGTTGGGTTGGCGGGGTGAGACAGACATATCGGACGACTGCGACATGGTGGATGAACAGATCCCCTTTTCCTGGTCCAATGACCCAGATGTTGATTATTACTCCAGCGAAAATGAAGACGACCAACTGGACAATCAGAGTAATACAGATGTTGCAGGAAATTTAGGTTTCATAGACGAAGTCGATCCTCGTACGTGTTTCTTCCTTCAGCATAAATGTCAGAATGTCAAATAACAATACTTTAGGTGCTGAAAGTTCAAGTTCAAACCCAAGTGTGGCATCTGGAGCGTCCAGCTCGGCTATGATAAACGTACACGAGAGTGAGAGCGAGATCTTAGGAGGTACGACTGTCTCTATTCTTGGATATTCATTCAATAATTCAAAGTCCCGCTTTCTCCCAAACATAATTAGAACGCCAAAAGAAACGCCCTCAGTTGCCTTCGGACATGTCATTGGGGAATTCAAAACCCGCAAAACGCCAGAAGTTGACACACAACTTCAAGACAATGAGACTCAGCCCTAAACAATTGTTACAGAAAAAAATGAGAGAGTTTCAAAAGAGGCAAAAAAACAAAAAAGTCGTCGGCTCATCGTCTGGAGGGCCGAGTAATCTTGTGCCACAAACAAGTGAATTTACGATGTCAATGCCTATATTCCCCCAGAAATCCGTTCCAACCCCGACCCCGACGACTTTTCCTGTTTTTACGTCATTACCAGCACCGACACTGAAGCAGCCGACTCTTGTCTTTGAAACGTCCTTTCCTAGTTCTATATCATCAACCCCAATTCGAAACAGCTTGCAATCATTTCCGGCCGTTGCAAATGTTCAAGCTCACCCTATCACTGCAGACTCACCTATGTTGCCGCCCTTAACGTCTAGTCTGGCTCAACCCCAACCGCCTTTTCCCTTGCATTCCTCCCCCAAAGATTCGGTCCAGCATAATCCACAACCCCTGGATGCTCCTTCTTTCTGTTCCAATGATGAAAAAGTTATGTTATCTGCTGCCACCGTTCCCGTTCCCGCAGCCCTGGACATCCCAACTTTGGCGACCTCGCCTGTGGAACGACAGTCTTTGAACTTCCCCAAGGTCCAACCTCGATCCCGAACCTCCACAAACCCATTGGATGTCCATTTCTGCTGTCCCGATGACGATGACGAAGACCAAATTGTGTTCTCACCTCGGCCTCATCCTCCTCCAACCTCCTCCCCCATGGTCCAATCTCCACCGACTGCGGCTCCCAGTTTCTCGGCTCCTGCTATGGCTCAGTTGACACGTCCTGGGCCCATAGGTGTTCCTCCCCCTCCAGCCTTTCCCCTGAGTACTCTTCCTTTGCCAGATTCTCGTCCGGCTCTCAATTTCTCGGCTCCGACGACATCTGCTCCTGCTCCTGCTATGGCTCAGTTGACACGTCCTGGTCCAATAGGTGTTCCTCCCAGTGCCATTATCCAGCCTTCAATCCTTCCTTTCTCGCAGATGTCCAAACCACCTGTTCCCCTGCCCACCCCCACTTGGATTCACAACTCACCTAATCCGCACATTCCTATTATCGTTGCCCCATCCCCTTCTACCTCCCTCCCCTTCCCTACTCAGATTGACAAAGGCAAGAGTAGAGAAGAAAATCACGCAAAATTCAATGCCTTCAGTACCGAGGGCGACAGCAGCAGCATGAGGTTGGATAATCCCACCCCTACCCCTCTTTCAAATCTTTTTGAAGCCCCTCCTTCCCTACCTCTCCATGCTCAGATTGGGAAGGGCAATAGCGGAGAAGAAAATGTCCATGAGGGCGACATCAGCAGTGGGTTAGGACCATCGGATGACCATGATAACCACAACCGCAACGACGACGATGACATTGAAGATGTTTATGCGGATGACGAAAGGGACACTCCAAGAACTATTAATCGCTCCTTTCGACAATCACGCCGCTCCTTCGAATATCTAAGAAGTCATGAAAATGCTGTAAGTCCTCTGCTATGAACGGTATTTCATTCCATTGACTCCATCCTCTCATAGAACAAACCCTGCACAAAAGGGGACCTTGCTCTCGCATTCCTGGAGTTTTCAGAAAAATGCAGCCCTTCTAGTAGGACAAAGAAAACCAAATCAAAAAAACGTTCAAGTACAAGTGGTTCCAGCTCCAGCTCAGTCTCGAGCCCATCAACAGCTCGGTACCCCCGTAAATGTAAAACCAAAACCCACCATTACAACGCGCCGCGGAAGAACAATGATATGAAGGTATGCATATGACACACAGCACATCTCAAATGCTCCTCACTCGCTCACTCGTACTTTTTTCCTTCTTCCCCTCCCTCTTCAGCAACAAGTCCGTGACTATGCGGCTACCCTGCTGGGAGAAGAGCCATGGAAGATTCCAACTTTCCACCAGATTGCCAACTTCGCCAAACATAAGGATCTCACAACCGGTCCTTCTCTGGAAAATTTCTCTCTCGACTTAGAATCAAAAGGGTTGGCAAGCGCGTGGAATAAGCGTGCCATTGAAGTTTTTTCAAATGGGTTTTTGGCCTCCGCTCACTATGACACAACTGCGACAGATAAAACATCAGTCAAGCAGGCATTTAAATCACACATTATTACTCTGCGCAATCATCACGAAGAATATGTTACCGCCGCTAGGGCTATGGATTCCGACGTTATCAACCTCGAGTTGCGGAATAAGCAGATCCTTGAGAAACGCGACATGCGGAGACGAGGGGTATGTCATATCATATCTCCTTTCTCTTCTTATCACTCCTTATTGACTGCCGCCAGCTTTATGGCCGTCGCTACGAAATGACACTTATGTATGGTCTTAAGGATCCGCAACTTCAAGACACGGTTGACGCTTTTTGGGAATATGCTACTCCGGATGTCATGAGCGGTGACGAAACAGACCAAGAGTGGCAAGGCCCCCATAACCAAAAACCCCGTTACGTTCTCATCATCGATTGGAGAAATCCCGAGGTCCTTATCTTCTTTCGCATTTTGGATGCCTTGTACTTTTCAACAAGGTTCGAACACGATGGCCGCATTGGTCCTGGCCGCTTTCCTAACACAAGAATGCGCTGCAATGTGGTGGTGAAAGGAAAGGTCGTTCGTGGGCTTCCAGAAAACTTTTATAATCCGGAATGGTTAAAACATTTATCGCCATCAGAGCTAGCCGATTTGGAGATGAAGCCAAGTATTGAACTCAACTTTGCGCCAGAGACACTCAAGTATGTTTCGTGTTCTAACTTCTCAAAAGATATTCTGACTTAACATCCCTCTCTATGTGATTCAGAACTGCTGCGCGGTTTATGAACATCAAGCACAGACAGTCCAAGCCTCTGGATTCAGATCACCCTGGTGTGATAGCTGCATTCGAAACAGGAATATCTGCCCCCATATTTACGTCTAGAGCCCCGATACTTACACAAACCACTCACCAAAGACCTAGTACACATTCTGGATTTGTGAACGCGCAAGCCGGTCCGTCTGTCTCTGGTTCATCTCATCTACCCAGAGCCTAGGGGAAACTAACATCATTCACCATTCACCATCTTCAATCTTCGACTTTTACCTTACCACAATTATCTTACCTTGTATTTTTCTTGATTTTGACAATCGATGACGCACTGTCATTCGCCACCTCAGTCACTGGTCCTTGTCCTCCTACGATATCAATTGTCAAAGCCACCAATCCTTTGTTTTCCGAAAGTCATCAATTGCACTATTGCCATGGCCAAGTCTTTTTGTTCTCGGGTACATAGTTCGTTCGTTGTTAGGGTGACGATTCTGTGAATTTTTGGTTGTTCCGCATATGCATTCTCTTTGGACGGCAAACCGATTGTTGGCCTATGTTTCTTTTCTATCTTTTCTTTATGGTTTTGTGGCTCACTTATGGCCCAATCACACCACCTCAATGTCATATTTAATCCCTGAGGTGAGTCGTGCGTTCGTTCGTATACATCCTAACATCCCCCTCTTCACTAAATTAACAATGTCAGCCAAATGGGTTCCAACATCCAAAGGATCATACCTGGATAGCACCTTTACTACTTCCTCCCTCGACGGCCCGTATTCCTCATTTCTCCTCCTTCCAGATATGCTTCCGGAGTGTCGCATCCTGAGATGTCGCTGCGGAGTCATTGGAGATGGAGATGATATCCGCCGCCTCCTGAACGTCCAAGGAGACACCGTCCAGTGTGATTTCTGCGAAGAATTCTCCCATGTTGCCTGTCAGCAGGATGGCATCGAGGTCGAGGACAATTTCATCTGCAGTGGTTGCAACGTGGCCGAATACTTCAGGTACAATACCCCACAGGCAAGACAACGGTATGTCTACCAATTTCACCTTATTTGGATCAAGTGAATACTATGTGTGCTTTTTTTAGGCGATTTATGGAGAGAATTCAAAAGTTTGGGTTACCTTTGACTTCTCGACTTCGGTGTGTTGCTCGTAGCTCACTATCAGTTATCAGTTTTGATGTTATATAGACCTGGGCAAGGTGCTCTGGCACGCCACGAGGATTTCTGGTACCCGGTTCGCCTGATTCGAAAAGTTGGTGACTCAGCCTGGATTGTGAAATGGTGGTATGAAAATGTATACCCTGCCGACGGATCCGGAGTAAAGCCCTCGCAAATCTCGACCGTGACAATGGAGGATATCACCGACTCTATGTGGGGGGACAGAAAAGGAAGGCGCGCAATACGAGTGAGCATCAGATAGGTGACCATTACTGAGTACTCATGATTTCCCCGTTAGCTTGGTCGATGGAAGCATCCCCACGAAGTTCCAACCGCTGATGATATTCTTTCGGATCCAAAATCAATTCCATACACACCTGCGGTTCACGACATACTCTCGGGACACACCAAGACATTGTATCTCTTGCTGGCTGATCCTTCTCAGATAGCCAAGGACCAAACAATACCCGCAAAATCCTGGTTGGAAGACACGAAGCGACCTCTATTGAGTACTTTGGTTCCATATGCCGGGGCACTGTCTATCGTCGAGCGTGCCCAGATTTCTAATTGGTTTGAAATTTATATTGGCAAAAGGAAGTCCACTCGCAGGTTTTGGCTTGGTTATCTCCCCCTCGCTCATGCATTCACACTTTATATCGCGGCTGGGCTCAGGACTGGAAATCCGGAGAAATACGAGAATTTTACTCATAACGAAATGCTGGAAGAAGCCTGGCTGGTCCAGTCCTCTCAGTGTCTTCCATCTCCGTCATTTTTCGGGGCTGACGTGGACAAGGAATCACTTGATCGTTTGGAGGAAGAGATGTTCGAAGTTTCCTCAAGAGCGGGGGTGGCAGGACATTATCAATGGGGGCTTGATGCTGGTTGCCACCAAGAACAGTGGTGTCCCTATATAAGCGCTCTGAATCATGGAGATTATGAGAGACTTGGAGACGACGAAGAACTGAAGGTGTGTTATCCCTCCGTATACAAATCTGTTTATCTATAAACCACTTTTCAGCCAGGGCCAGAGTTTCTGGGAATGCACCAAACCCAAGCGCTTGACATTATCAAGGTCAAGGCCAAAGTCGATAACGGTTCCCCTCAGTCACCACCACAGCCAAAACCACGCCCCAAACCACGCCTCTTGACAAGGAAAGCTCCAAAGAATCGCGAAGATGGACCTTCAACTTCGGCCTCAGTTCAGTCCTAAGACAAGTACCGATACTATCCACCCTCGTTTTGAGCGTCAATTCGAGATCCCGGTAAACGTGGTCCCTGGACCCTCACTTTGAATTGGGACTTTCTGTTTCCTTCAACCGCTAATTTCTCGCCTTTCTTTGAATATGAGTTGATTGTTATATTATACTATAGTTGAAACTTGACCTAACTTGCTAACTTGACCACAATGCGATTTCAATATATGACATGCTTCTATTGTGTTGGAATGACCCCTCAAGGCTCAGCCGCTTCACTTATCATTCTGTGAACCCGTGACTGCATCCAAAGGTTCATTGTTTCATGATAACAAACAATCTTCCCTATATTACTTATATCTGGATGGGTGGATAGAAGCGAATTCAATTACTAGTACGCCCGCGGCCCCGTCACTCCGTTGCACAACCATCATGCCACACGTTTCCAAAGTCGCTAGCGCAACCAACATCATGGGCGAGAAACATATCCAAGGTGTCAGTCCATTCATTGTTTTCAAGTTCAAGCAAAGTCCTAGTACTCAATCCCACACTATACGATATTATATGATAAGACTGCCGAGGAATTTCGACTGGAAGTTGCGAAATCCTTACGAGTAGATCCATCTACGGTGGTGTTCTCATTTCACAGGAACACGTACAAGATAGACTTCAGGTATTACCGTTCACATGTGGTACAGACAGTACCTTCGACTAACATATGATATCCCTGTTGTTTAACAAGGATACTGTCAATTGCAAGGTCTAGCACGTTCGCCGAAAATTTCAACATTCCCAATTCCCCTAATATTGCGGCCCGTACAAAGGATGTAGAAGATTATGAAAACATGCTCACGGCAGCGTCTGCAACAAACACGGTGGGGATCTTGGAAAGAGTTGTGTGCAGATACGGAGCCAGGGGAGAAGATTATTGTCAAGTGCTATTCAAATATAAGCAACGCGGTTTGACCAGGGTTACATCATACGACGGCGAGATGGGATGGTACGAGTACCCGATCCAAGGGCGTTCTCTGGAAGCTCCGCCGCAGTGCGAGGTATTCCCTGGAAGAAAACATGGCGATTTATTTCTGAACTGGGTTGAATATCCAGTTCGGTGCCAAGTCTGGAGGTTCAGGAATGTCATCTGGAGCCCGTTCCAAGAGGCAGCATGGGAGCCTCTTTATTGGGGGTTTCAAGACCCAGTGACGCAAAGAGTTCTGGTCATTCTTCCACTCCAGAATAGGCCATTATTCGTTTCGAAGTTGACGTATGAAAGCGGCTACAAGGGCAAGCTTCCGGTCGTATAATGAGGCTAGCCAAGGCATTGTTACATGTATATTGTTGTTGTCAAATATTCAGAAAATATCGAGCCCATGAGTTTATGTTGAATTTTTGGGAACAAGGAAGAGTTAAGGAAGAGTCAAGCTACGCGCGTCGCGCGATTCGGAGTTGGACCCGGGCCGTGGACTGGACGCGACGCTGAGGTGGACCACGTGACCGCTCCTCTCCCCTCGTCTGGTGCTTCTTTGTCCTCCAGATACCACCAGACACTGTGGCCTTTGTCCAACCATCACCATCACCACCACCACCCCACCACCACACACTCTCACTTAGTATCTACCTACTACACTACCACTACTCACAAATGCCCTCAATCCCCTCAATCCCTGGTCTGGAAGCGTTACCGGGCACACAAACCCAACTGACGGAAGATAATCTGAAAAAAATCAGAAGATATGTATGTACTTTTGACATAAATTCTCATGCAGAATCATCTCCACAACTACTACGCTGGATTCAAGGTTATAAACATGCCCTCGAAGGACCTCACAAAGATTCTATGGGGCTGCTTCAACTATGCCACTCTCCGAAGCAAGCACCCAAATGAACGCGGTCTTGCCCTCATTGTGCTTGAACTATCTTTGAGGCTAAGGTAAGGTTCTCATCATTATTTCTATTTACATACAGGAAAACGAGATCGACTGATTTCTAACTATTCCCTAGGAATGTAGAACTCGGTCCTTTGTTTGTCCAAACCATCATAGCAGACACTCTTAACGCCATAGAGGCTTGGGACTTTGTGGACGGGGAGATCTTGTTATTGGGCGTGAGTCATAGAATACTACTTCTCAACATTCACTTACATTATCTTTTATAGGATTATCATCGTCTTCTTTCCACTGCTTGCAGGGCCATCTCAACTCGTCGTTTGGTTGGTATTCTGGAGATATCTATCGCAAATTCTTACCTGGCAACATGCAATGGACGACATCAACTACCAATTTTCCTCTTTCTCTCGGTGTTTCAATCGTTTCACGGATCTAAGAACCCGACCGATGAGAAGACCATGGTCTCTATCATTGATCGTCATTGGGACCAGATAAAACGCCAAATCCAGTATGCTATGGCGAATGGATGCTCAAGAGTCTATCTGGCCAATGTTTTTTCCGTCTTAGTCTTTGTCCATAACTGGATGCATATGCCTCAAATGTATCGGTTCCTTAAGAAGCGGGGAGAGTTCGATTTTGTTATATCCGTAAGTGTTTCAAATGCCACCCAATTTCTCTTTTTGATTTATCTATTATAGATCTTGATAGACTTGGTGAAGAGTGGCCGTGAACCATTTGTGATTACTTCAATCGCAGCACTCCGAAACATCGTTGCTTGTTTCATGAGCAACGTCATCCCGTACCTTTCCAAGATAATCCATCCTGTTATCGAAGCGCGAATGCGTCGGGAATGGAACAACCCAGCCTCAGTCATTTGTTGCGCCTCTCTTCTACTCATAGAAATGGCCAAATACTCTGGATCTGCTTTCCAAGGCTATGCTTCGATACTTCTCCCGCAACTTTTGCCCTGTTTGAGGGACAATACCACAACTGATGAAGCACACGCTTCAACTCGTTCTCTCATCTTGGAAATATTCCTGGCCATCGGCGCTTCAGCTTTCTCCCCGTACTTCAAAGAAGCCATGGATGCCATCCTTATGTCATCGACTCGTTCTGACAAAGATGCCATTGCTGATACACTCTTGTTCTTTTGCTTTCTCAATGATTACAGCACGGAAATGATTTACGAAATGTATCCTGGCGATGAAATGCAAGTTATGCTTTCCAGGGTTGTCCCAGTAATCACTTCTACCTTGGGAAAGGCATCTCTTTTGCAGTGTATGTGATACCACCACATTTTAATGCAACCTGTATGCTCACATAAATTTACAGTGAACACTGGGGATACAGATCTAGCCCTTGCAATCCTCCCAAAATTGATGCATCTTGTCACGGTCTACTTGCCAGAATTTGATGATCTGCGAGACGTCCTTCTTCGCTTGGTTGAGGAATTACTGACATTCAAGATTTTAGTGAACAACACACAGTCACGAATCGCAGGTGCCCCTGTGGACACCATTTGTATCATTCTGCTGTTACTTTATGTTCTTGATATCATCCAACTCGAAGGAAAAACTTGGACCGCTAGAGTTGAGTCATTTCCTCTAAATTCTATCCACTATCGATCATGGGACTTCTATTTACTATTCAAATACTACAGCACCATAATCGCGCTTCAAGGACCCGGGCAATCCTGGATTCCATATTGGGGAAACAGTTAATGACACCCATCATCTTGTAAGAAGGCATTTCCCAAACCAAACAAGGAGAAAAACTCACCTCCGGGCTACTAGTGACAAAATTACCCCCTCTCTGGTCTTTATACATAAGTACTGCACAAAGAAAGTCAAGAAAGTCCCCAACCC
>JAHXRV010002604.1:0-10798 GCA_019904355.1 Psilocybe tampanensis | reverse complement strand
GTTACGGACCACCCGAGTCGAGCCCTCATAGACGAACGAGAGAGAGAGGTCGGCATCGCGGCTGGTTCGACGCTTAGCCAGACCACGTGATTGGCCCGTTTTTGGGGACCGTCTGCCTCAGGATTCGCAGGTTTACTTCTCGTATTCGGCGGGAGACGACATCGTGGTTGAAAGTATCTAGGGTCGACTCCTAAAGACGCTGGTTAAACAGTATTTGCTTTTGAGACGGTTGCCACACAACGCGTATGTCCGATTTGGTTCCGAAAATGAGTCTACAAAGGCCACAACTGGCTACAATTCAGCCTTTCTTGCTTAATGAAACACCGAAACCATAAGGCTGAGGGGCAAAAATGGTCCAATCCAGGATCGAACTGGAGACCTTCTGTGTCCTTTACATAGTTTGTAAGACAGAAATCATAACCACTAGACCATTGGACCAATGAAAGGGTTGTTATCGCTGCCCAGCCCGCTGGGAACGGTTTTCGATCAGCGGTGCTCTCGGTCCTGGGAACAGTTAAGCACAGTGTCAAGTCCTTTCATTGGTCCAATGGTCTAGTGGTTATGATTTCTGTCTTACAAACTTTGTAAAGGACACAGAAGGTCTCCAGTTCGATCCTGGATTGGACCATTTTTTAATTCATTTTTGTGTCTATAACCTCCGATGGTTGACTTTATGTAAACCGAAGATGACCTGCGCGTTCCTGTTTCTGGACTCCACATCGATGCCCATCGTCTTTGACAGCGACACGACACTATTCAAACCGTCGACGTGTACTTTTGTTCTTTGAACCCAGTCCACTATCTTTTCCTCTTCAATAGTTCCAATGGAACTCCCCCAATTGTCTCTTGACACCTTTGTCGCGGTCTGTCTGGTAATCGCCACACCATGGCTTTATCAAACCTTCGCCCCACTCTCGAGGACGGGAAAAGAAAAACTCATCTCTATCGCCATCCTCCTTCACACAACCTATATGCTCTATTTGTTGTTCGTTTCGCCCCCTCAAAACATATTCAAGTCCCTCGACTTGCCTCTGACCACTTCTCCCGACCTCATGCGCTCTAAATTGGCAGAGAGCTTTGGCAGCGAGGAACATATACCACCTCATCTTAATACCCTATTAAAACGACTTGGACTCATGGATATGAGGACTCTGTACATTCGGTATGTCTAGAATTTATGATCTTGGGGCTTGTGGCATCGGAACTGAAATTCTTGTCCTTCTTTCACAGCTTTGGACACCATGTTCTTACTACCTGCTCCTATTGCCAGACATTCAACGATTTCGCGTTATATGCTCTCCCTTCTGCGTTACTGGAATATATAACCGAGATCGCGTTCGTCGGTGTAAGTTCCTCCCCAACTGACGCGTCTTTTCAATTCCAATTAATTGACAAACGAAAAAGCTATTAACGTTCCCAAAATCATCTGCTGCCCATTTCAAACCGCTGGGTCTGGGGGCTCTTTTGGCATCTTTGATGGCAGAAGCGTACTGGGCCCTTACCGTCCAAGTTCTCATCCCACCACGAGGATCCGACATTCCAGTGACCATGGTAAGAACCCCTCACTTTTCCGTTCATTTCGCCGCTCTCTGACGGACAAACTCATCACCCTTACCTACTGCCACCTTCACTTGCCCTCCAAATGATATCAATTATAACACCGAATCATCAGTGGCACGACACATTCGTCCAACTCCGCCATGGCCTCTTCCTCGTCCTTCCACTCATCCTCACCCTCCTCCCTCGTCTGAACCTCCACCGTGTTCCCATCCTCAACGCGTTTCTCCCCGCCCCCGAGGACAACAACGCCAACGCCAACAACACCAACCTCCCACCCGCCAGGTTCCAAATGCAAGGTCAAGCTTCCGGATTACCGCCCAACATTACCCTCGCCGAGATATCCACCATGACGCTCAAGACCCTCGGTCACCTCGTGCCGACGCTGCACCTGCTCAAGTACTCCCATGCCGCCATCATGCGCTCACAAGAGCAGGACACCACAGACCAACATGCTGGCGATGACAAGGACAAGACAGACACCCTGTATGCTCGAGCATCCGAGTGGTGGCGCCAAGAAGCCCGTGAAGGTTCCGTAGTTCGGAACGACGAAGCCGTGCGCAAGGTCCTCAAGTCCACCGGTCTGGGCTTGGATGAGGAGATTAAACAACGGTCTGACGACAACGGAGGAGAGGAGACGGTCGTGCAACCCGAAGGCCAGCTTCTAAATAGCGCCAAGATGGCGGTGAACATGCTGAAAGAACAGGGAGGACCCCCAAGCGAGCATTGGATTTTCATGCCGAGTAGCTGATTGGTTTTTCTACGCACAAGAAGAAAAAGGAAAAAAAGAAGGAAAGGAAACCATGACGGGTTCGGGTGTTGGTTCTTGGGTGGTGTGTCGTAGTTGTGGTGTTTCTCTGGCTTTCTGTATTATTACATCATTATCGTCATCTGTGCTCTGGAATTGTTTTCTCAAATTTCCACCCTCTTGTTGAACGCTCGCTTCATCTTGCGGCCTGCCTGTCTTTCAGGAATCAGAGAATAAGAACACAACACATCCGGAATTGAAATCCAAATCCGAGGCAGAAGACAATAATTGCTTTGAATGAAGACGATTAAAAAAAGAAAAGGAAAGGAAAAAGGTGATCACAAACTCGTTTCTTTCACTTACAACATGCTGTACAAACAAGAGAAAAAAGGTAGGAATGGGATGTTCTGATCACGATCATAAAGTCTTAATACTGTCTGGATGTCATCGTTATCGAAAGCAATTAGTTAATTATGCATACATGCCATGGGAAGGTGAAGGAGGCCGTAACAAACCCAACGGAAACCAACATGAAAGAGAGGTATGTAGCAGGGCACAATTAAAGAAGAAGAGAAAAGAAAAGACCTCGGAATAAGGAGAGAGAGAAAAAGAAGAGCATGAATCGTTTATGTATTGTCATGATCATGATATCATATGATATGATAGAGTGGGGTAGCGAGAGCCTGTGAGCTAAAAAAAAAGGATGAAAAGCAGAGAGGGAGGGATAACGGTGGAGAGTATTGTAGTACAGAAAATAAAATGAGAACCAGGAGCAATGAGGCGTAGTAGTCATAAAAGGAAGGGGGAGAAGTCATAAGGGAAAGAAGGCGGCGGGGAAAAGAAAGAAGAAGAATAAAGGCATACTTATAACATGATATATCTACAAAACGTCAAACAAGAACAACAACAAAACGAGCAGAGGCAAACAGAGTCCCAGCCCATCGATGGCAATATAGCTGATGATCCTGATTCCGTTTTTATGTATTCGCGTGGCCCGACCATTATAACCAGACCCAGTCGGCCTCGTTAAGAATCGGCGAGTTGTGCACTGACGTCGATGCCTTCTATGCAATATCCAGAGTCTTCCTGCAGTTCTTCCTCGACTGCCTCCTTGCCTTCTGGTGTTAACACCGCATACCCTTTCTCAAGGTCATTCTCGAAGTATCTTGGAACAAATCTATGAGAAAAAGAAAGAAAGAAAAAAGACAAGAAAGTCAGCAACCGCATAATAGCAAGGGTGGATGAAAAAAAAAAAAAAAGAAAAAAGAAAAAAAGAAAAGAAAAGAATACGCACTCAACACCTGTCCTCTTTCTCTCCGCAGCCTCGTCTCGCTGTCTCTGCTCAATGGCGATCTTCTCCTTAGTAGCCTCCGAAAACTCCTTCTTCAACAACTTATCCGTGACATTCTCCCACAACTTCCGACTTTCCCTGGGATGCTGCTTATCCAACGGCCTCACCGTCTTGGGAATAAGGTACAACGTCGACAAGTCGAGGAGCGGTATCCACTCGTCCTCTTCCGATATCGACGAAGATGACGGTACGACTTTCGTGGGTGACTTTCCTGAGAGATAGTACGAAGCAACGTCCGCCTTGGACATCGATGCTGCGGGGATATTGGGTGTAGGCAGTTTGACGTGCGAGGGGTTGGGCGAAGAGGCTGTAGACCGTGTCACCCCGTTGTGGTCGACACTGGGATAAGATCCCGTCCCGACGCGTTTCCATCGAATCTTCCCTTTCCACGACCCATCAAAGACGGCGACGACCCGATTCTGGGGTACGTGTTTCACTTTCGTCCATTCCGCACAATGGTTCGTGTCCGATTCAAAGACGGTGTGGATGACGCCCTCGACTAAGAAATGTGCCCGACCTAACCATGACTAAACACCGACAAAAACAAAATGAAAAGGTGATGTTTAGATTACGTTTTCTGGGCTTTGCCAAATAAAGGGTTATGAACACACACCTCTTCCTTATATTCAATAATCGTCCTGAATTTGTGACCCGGTTTGCCACCCTCGCATGTGATGATGGTCGACTCTCCGACCGTAACATAGAAGCTGCCTCTTAGGATCCCATTCACAGAGGCAACAGGGTGTGTGATGTGGTAACGTTCTCCCTCACCAGGACCTCCTGTCAAGTTAATAAAAATACCCTGATTGTACTGTCCTGGTGCCACCCTAAGCGTCGTTCCAGAGACCTTAGCGGATATCTGATCGATGCCGGTCATTTCTATTGACCGAGAGGGACAGGAGGCGAAGTACGCAGAGACAGGAGGGTGATGAGACACCTGTTCCGTGAGGAAGACAACCCGGACGGCCTCTGACTGCGACTGCACACCCGCAACAGGGGCCCCGTTATCCCTGGAAAGACTCAAGTTGGACACCTGGGCAGCAAGGTTCTCGACATGCGGCTGTGGGGAGGTCGGAGCGGTGGATGGGCTCTTCTTCGGCTTGGAAAAGGAGCTAAGGCCGCTTGTCGTGCTCTTTGAGCTCTTCCCGCTCTTGACGCTTCCCACCTCCGATTCTCCTATCGAGTCTCTGTTGCTGTCTGCCACATCGGGGTTGTAGTGGTTAGGGACAACGTCCCAGTGTGCACGGAAGTGCTCTCCCAGGACAGAGTTGTACGGTTTGCAAACCTTGCCGTGCTGAAAGATGCATGATTAGGATCAGCCATGAAAGAAGGATATGATAGACGCAACTATAAACTTGAGGTCCTTTGTGAATGTGAAACGAAGGATTGAAACCATGCGCATAAATGGGTCCTCGGAATCATTGATCCTGTGGTGAAACGATTGGAATGTGCATCCTTGTGAACACAGCTAGGTACAGAACATACGTGGAGAAGAAGTCTGGCCTATCGAGATAGTTCCAGTACTCGAGATTGGGCATAGGTTCCAGCAATGATGCGGGTAATGAGAGTCGCCTTTGGATCCATGATCAGTATCCGAGCAGAGGTGAGATGCAAGAGGATAGTGATCACATAGTAGCAATGTCCTTGACGCCGAGACACTTCTTCACAAGTTGGACTATCATCTTGAGCTTTCCGCCCTCTCCTGTGTCTCCTGAATCTGGGACGGAAATAGGTGGTCCCGGGGCATCTTCATCGATAGTCGTGTCGTGGTTTGTCGTGGCCATAGTAGAGGGATTGGAAGAGGAGAAAATATAAAGAGAAAAGCAAGAAGATTAGAAAAGGAAAAAAGGACGTTAGTAGAGATAAAGGGGGAGGGAACTGGGCGGTGATGGAGGAGTGACAAAGAGCAGCGAACGTGGATTGAAGCCTCTGATCAACCCAAAATTGGCTCTCTCCACGTGAAAACTCCCGACCACAGTAGACCACAGTCAGTCAATCCGTACTCTTTTTTTAATTTATCAGATATCAGATGGCCCTCAGAAAGACTATATAACATCGGATAGCACCCATAGTACTCCTCAGACCATACGGGACAATGAGCACCATCACAGATTTGCCTCCGCCACCCTCAAAACTATTTCATCGACCCCGCATGGGGGGCACGACAGCCCCTATGATCCATCGGAGCAGTCACAAGTCTCTGACTCCTTTTGACTCTTGCCTTCCAGTCGATTCATAACCTAGCACAACGCTTCCGGAATCCGAACACGCAAATTTAGACCACTGAGGCCGTCCGAGGAAGGCTCGTCTTGGGAAAGCACTTCGACAGTTCGACTTTAAATTACTTAGCCGGATAAGACTATCTATGGTTCAGGTCAACATTAACGTCAGTCCTTCAACTCAGCCCCGCCTACTGGGCCGTCAACGGAAACGATCGCCTCATGATCATCCCTAAACATATAAAACCATCGAGGTCCGACTTCCGCTACGGATCGAGGAGAGAACCACACAGAATGTCGAATCGAGGGAGACTGACTGACTATTCGTGGATAAGTAGCCGACTATTAAACGCCAGGTACATAGATATAGATACACATTTCATGAAGAACACGGAGCTTCATACAGACAAAGCTTCGTCCAGGAGCTTGAGAGCAACCGACGCTGAACCAAAGGACGCAATGAAGCCAAACCCTCCATGACTGTGCGTAACGTCACTCTCGAGTCAACAAGACAGCATGCATGTATCATAAGGATAAAATAAACGCACCCATAGTTATGAATCACAGGGATCCGCCGTGTCGACGTCTCCAACCACTCGGTCTCCAATCTCACTCCTCCTTTCCTACAAGGCCTGAGTCCAGCCGATTCTTCGATGATGATCGGACGTATATCTTCAGGCTTAGGGCTCCTCTGTGCACGGATTTCGGGAGGCGCGATCTCAGGACACACTTCCAACACCCGATTCAAGATATCCAAAGTCGTTTCTGGTCTGGGACGAGGATGCCTGGAAGAAAATGAGGGTTGGAAACCCTTGGATCCAACTATAAAACCAAAACACTGACCAGTCGTCCGCTTCATACGTCCCTCCAATGATCACATCCCCGCTTCGTCTTGGTATGACATAAGTCCATACCTTCGAAGGTCCACCGCTAACCGACATGCAGAAATCCACCCATGGTGCTTGGAGCAGAAGAGTCTGTCCACGAACAGGGTACACGTCTTCATCTTCTATTCCCCCAAGATATCGTGCACCCAGTCCAGGACACGCTATCACAGCATCGGGGAGCAAGCACCGTCCATGTTCATCGTCGAAGGCAGCTGGTCCGCCGTCGATGATTTGATTAATGTGGAGTACAGTACCCCTAACGATTGACCCTCCACTTGCAAGGAATTTCGAAAGAAGATAGTTAAGAAAGATGGGAGAGTCGGTGTTTACTGAGTCGTACGTGATCCCAGAAACCGATCCAGGGACAAGGTCATCTTTTGCGATTTCTGCAAACTTGGAAAAAGATCAGCCAAAGAAGACAAGAGGGCACTAAAGAATGTAAATTACATTTGGCATCAACTTCAGGCTATCAAGGTTCGTTTGTTCTCGATGGTACTCTCTTTGAGGTAGACGCATGAAGCATCCTGGAGCATCGCCATCTGATGCTGAGAGTTCCCACATGGTGTTGAAGGTTTCGAGGTCAATATCTATCAGACGATCCATTAGCAACCAAGGCCAATCGCTCTGATGAAATCATACAGGTACTCACCCCTTTGCAGGACATCATCTCCAGCAACAGTAACATGATGAGCTCCCTGGAGGTTTTCCAAGATAAGCACAACCGAAACCCCACAATCCCCAACAAAAAATTAGGATCAAATAGAAAACCCACCGCATAATGGCTCGCGTACGTTACAGTCTTGGGGTCAGTGGGGAAATCTTTAGCGACAATCGTCACTCGATAACCTCCCCTTCGCTGGATCTTGAGTGCAGTGGTGAGGCCTATCACTCCAGCCCCGAGGACTGTAATATTCCGAATTTTGGGCTCTTGCGAATTGGCCATCGTGTATATCTTGGATAAAGAAAAAGAGTGGGTTCAGCAAACAGGCGGAGTGTACAGTGGGGGAAAGAGGTTCTGGAATATAATTGAAACGACTTCGGCCTAGGCCCTTGGCTCTTGACAAGTTTTTTTCTCACTTGAGTTTCGTGCGGAGAGCAAAACCAAGGAGGCGAAAAGTTGGTATGTGGGCATCCATGTTATGTTTGGGGGGTCAATATCAAAAAGTTGCAGAAATTGAGATGGGATAAGATGGTGTTGAAAGTTTGGTTGGAGGTTCTGAGAGCCAAGGAGTCGGACCGCTATGTCCGACAAACGATACTAGGTCACATGATTTAGCCGATAATAATCTAATCTTATCAGCGCGTTGGTTGCCGGTACTGGCGAGGACTGCAGGTAAAAGTTAGAACGGACTCTTGAATTATCATTCAGTTGGACAATTTTTCTACGGAGCACCAATCAGTTTAGTATGATAGGTCAGTATTTCAGTCCGAACCAGATATTGAGTCTCAGGCCACCCTTGGAAAGGTGACGACGTGAACAGACATTAGGGATAAAGACAATGATCGCAGCTTGTTGTGTTGAATTTTATCGAGTGAATGATGAGAATACAACGGATGGCTTAATCCGCTCCTCTTTCAGACTCTCGATTTTCAAACACAGTGCAACCATCGTCGTGTGCCCAAGACGTCTCGGATAAAAAATGTGGAATAAAGCAGGGACATGAAGCTGAGGGGGCGAATCGGAGACTGTCGACTAGCGCTAGTAGACCTTGCGGGCTGCCAGTGGAGGGGGAGTCCGACGGCTGGACGTTGTGAGGAGAAGGAAGGAGGCGTCTGCCTCATGTGCTGCTGAAGTTGCTAGTCTTTGCTAGGCTTTGAAATCCAAGACGAAACCAAACACCTCTCGGGTTTGAAATATAATTTGGCAATAATATCTACATATGGGAATAAACATCAAATTTAGATTCGGCCCAACTTCAACCGCGTGGACCGAGTCACAAAGTTACCACCTGTTACCACTTCCATGTACTCGCACTCATGCACCATGGCTCATGGGTTCAGATACTCATGGAAACATCGACTGGCTGACTAACAAATCCAAGGAGGCGATTATCCATATTGGCCGATGACCAATCTCTTGGGCTCGTTATCTTCATCTCATCACACTTGCTACCGTTTCTCCTCAATTCTCATAGTAATCCCACGAAACCTCAATGTCTTCAGAGCAGTTGCCCCCCTTCGATCACACAGACAGGGGCTTCAAGGTCACCGCATCTCCCAACCCCAATTGGACATACGGACAACGCATCGAAGAGACACCCCACGGGAAAGCCTGGGCTGAAGGCGAAAAAGCTGGCTGGACGGTCGTGGACACATCCACAGTCGAACCCAGGTCCACAGTCTATGGCGGGTTTCATAAGTTTGCGCTTTGGCTAAACCAGTTCTTTCTCTAGAAAGTTATATGCACTGGGAATCGCAGGCATCGCTCCCCGTCCTGTCGCGTTTGTTTCTTCGATATCTCACGACGGCGTCGAGAACCTCGCACCCTTCAGGTCAGCTCCACCTAGATAACGAGTTTTCATGTCTCATGACGACTTTATGTCTGTCCTGATCTGATACTATGTATGTAGCTGGTTCAACCAGGTATGTATGTTCTGAGCAACACGGTTGGCATGCGGGTATTCATTCATTTAACAAGGTCGCACCAAATCCAATGATCATATCCTTCTCCTGCTCCCACAACGCAGGCGGTGCAGCCAAAGATACTCTCAAGAACGTTCTATCAGGGACTGGGTTCACTGTCAACATCATCAGCGAGCCATGGATCGAGCACTCGAATATATGCTCCACCAACGCCCCATTCGAAGTAAACGAGTGGCCGATCAGTGGTCTGACGAAGGCACCTAGTGTACGTTCCATTTGGCACGCTTGCTTGTCGTCATTATGACAACCCGAGGCACTATGTGGTGTAGATACACGTAAAAGCACCAAGAGTGAAGGAAAGTGCCTTTTCGATGGAATGCGAAGTGAGTACATACGCTCTACACTCGTATCAAAATTTATTTTACTTACTCACCAGTCCAACTCCCTTCTTTTCTTTTACGTTCCTATCAATAATAATAAAATCATTACTCATCGATAGCTCTTCACGTCGATCGTGGTTCCCAACCCAGCAACCAAGGAACCCGTTTCCACCCTCATCCTCGCCCACGTCAAATACATCCACATGCGAAACGACACTCTCGATCCCGTGCGCGGGGTGCCCGATCCCGGAAAGCTTAAACCCATCGCGAGAATGGGTGGCCTCATGTACGCACGGGTCTCGGAGGGATTTTCACTACCGAGGGAACCATGGAACTCGATCGAGGGGGATGTGAGACTCAAGTTGGGTGATGGGATTGATGGTGTGAGTCTTCTTGAAGGTGAAGGTGGAGGTGAGGGTGGTAGTAATATTGCCAAGGGAGATGATCAACAGCAGGGCAAACTGTGAAATGTTATGAACATTTGGTTTCCCCTCGGGAGTCACGCATAGGGATTATCTTTTCAACATAGACTTCTATGAAATAATCTGTTCGGAGGTGGAGGCGTTTAACTGCCATATTACATGTACTTGTATGCATCTACGAAACTCCATTTCCTTGATAGAACGGGTTGTGCATAATGACGTCTTTGATCTGAAGCACCACAAGGCTCATGCACAAGAAGTCCATCGTTTTTCAATATATTCCTCTTATCACCCATCAATATATCACAAAATTTAAATGGAGCCTCACAACGAACCCGCGAGTCGCCCTCGTCATCTTCACAATCCTCGAGAGATTAGATAGAGCGCTGTTCGAGGTCCCACTCTGTGATGAGATCGTGATCAAGGAACGACAAAAATAGACTTTGCCTCCACGTGATCGATGATCTTCGTTACGGTTGATCATGATCATGCGCTCATACTCTGGGGTCTGTACAGTCGCGGACAATCAAAGTCAACCAAAAAAATGAACATCTATTTTGAACTCCGCAAAGTATCTCAATCGATAGCTTTTGGTTTGGTGAGTTCACTGACGAAATTTCAATTGATTTTAGCGAGCCGTTCCTTCACAAT
>JAHXRV010002591.1:0-17182 GCA_019904355.1 Psilocybe tampanensis | reverse complement strand
TCCCCTCCTTTGGCTTGTTTTTTTTCTTTTTTTTTTTTTTTTTTTTTTTTTTTTTTCACGTTTCTGCTTCTGGTTTCTATATCTGATACTGATTTTTTCTCTTTCCCTCCTCTCTCAAGCTGATCAAAATCTGGAGACCCTGATTTTATTAGATGATCTGGCCGGCCAGGTTTTCTTGGTTTTGATTAGTTTGGCTTCACAGCATCCTTCCGGCATCCTTATCCTTCTCATCCTCGACCCTCATTATACAGTATACCGTCTACTGGGACTGCGACAAGCCCAGACATGGAGTTCATGTGCATTCATTCATTCATTAAACACATTTGGTTTTTTTTCCCTTTCTTCTCTCCTTTTTCGTACATACGTAGATCAGTTTTCTTTTTCTGTTCTGTCTTACCACTCGTTTCCGTCTCTTTCCGTCTCTCTCTCTCTTTTCTGTCCTCTTTCCATCTCTCTCTATCGCTCTTCGCTCCGCAAGATCCAAACTACTTAATAGCAATACTCTGTAGGTGGGCAGGTCACGCTTTTGTGTTGTGTTCATTCCCTTTTCCCCTCTTTTTACTTCCTTTTTTCTTTTTTCAATTACATATCCATGATGTACCCCACATTCATTATTCACCTTTTTTATACATGTTTTCTGGAGTTCTTTCTTTTTCTTCTCCCATCGCATATACTCCTTTCTCCTTTCTACTTCTTCTTCCCCCCATTTTGTTTATCCCACGCTCATTCCTTTTGTTTTCTTTCGCTCTGCCCTCCTTCGCGCTGATTCTCTGGCTACCCCCCTCACGCCCCCTCCGACGCATACCCCCACCACAAGAGTCAAGACCTCATCAATTTTTCATTCCATCCCATTCCATCCTCTCGAACTCGAACACAACAACTTTAAAGCTCCCCTCGACCTCGACCTCGACCTCGACCTTTTTCTGTCTGTCCCTCCCCCCACCACCACTAAACAAACTTCTTTTTTGCTCTGTGTATTTGTAAAATTGTACTACATACAATCCGAGAAATAATATAGGTAGTTTATTCATGAGACCTCTCTGTTCAAGTTCAAAGGAAAACACAAGATAGATGGTTTTGAATATCTGGGTGGATTGGTCACGATGTGGCCCGGTTTACATTGAAGTTTTACTCAAAAAATATGTACATAGTTGTCTATTTGGCAGAGGAATTTGTCACGGTCTCCCATTGCCCTCTATGCAAGCCAACTCTGGCCAAAAAAACCATGTATTGTGCTCGATAACGTACATGGACGATTAGCCCCTATTTATCTCGGCACCTGCCGAACTGGCCAGTGACAGGGTTTTTATTTTAGATAACTTCTCCACCGCACCATACTTACCCACATTCATGTAGTGCTAGGCAGTGCCATGGCAGTGCTGCTTCCATCCCACCGCGAGGCAAAGGGCATGTAAAGACACCAAGTCGCGGGCTCACTGCCTTCGTTCGTTAATTCTCCCTCTCCAAGACCGCGTCTCTAGGCAATTTCTCGGTTTTTCTCAAACGCTCGTCTCTAGTATGGAACGAACTCTCGCCTCTGAAGCAAATGATAGCCAGAGAACAACTGCAGACGGTATGATTTGGTCCGGCCACGACGTCAACATCCATGATGGAGTGTTCAATTACGTTCATGGCGATAGCCACCACCATCACCACCTCCATACTCAAGGAAATGGTAAGAGGTTTGGCATCGCTCGACATTGATTACTCACAAAGGACTCGGAAATATAGGTTTCACTTCTCTATTGCAAGCCATCGCTCAGGACGCTATGCATGATTCAGAAGAACGTTACCCGCCACCGACTTGCCATCCTGGTACCCGAAATGGCATTTTAATGTTGATACAACAGTGGATTCAAGATATGGACACGGACACTCGTTTCTTTTGGCTTTACGGGCCAGCTGGCTCAGGGAAATCGGCAATATTACAATCCATAGCTGAACTACTTTTTGGATCCAAAATTGCCGCTTCTTTCTTCTTCGGAAAGGGCAAATATAAGCGTGCAGTTGGACGGCACTTTTTTCCAACCATCGCTTATCAACTCGCCAACAACATACCTGGCCTCCGCGAGCATATAGACCGCGCCTTGCGAGACGATCCTACCCTACCACGAAAGTGCCTCCGGACCCAGCTCCAATCCCTTATCATTGAACCCATGAAAATGCTCTCGCCTCATCCACCTTACAACGACGTTGTGGTTATCGACGGATTGGACGAGTGCAGCGGAGATTGCATCCAACAAGACATCCTGCGGTTGATCAGCCAGGCTGTGAAAACACATCAGCTTCCTCTCCGATTCTTAATAGCGAGTCGTCCAGAACCCCACATTCGTGAAGTGATTTTGCATAGCTCATTCTTTCGTGGGATTACGAAGCACGTGGCCCTCGATGAAAAGTTCAATCCCAAGCAAGATATTCGCAAGTTCCTCAAGGACGGGTTTAACGACATTCGTAATCGTAAATCTCGATTGATCCCTGATTTTCGACAACAAAGATCAGGAGCCTTGACCGAACTTCTATCAGATTTCGGTCTGGTCTCTATTCCCTCCAGTAACGTGGCTCAGAAGGTCGCTTGCATACTCTCAGTCTGTCACAGCGTCAACGTAGACGGCCTCACCGAGCTAACCAACTCTACACTGTCGCAAGATCTAACTTTGACATCGTCTCTCGGCAGAGTATTTTGTTTTCCAGCGCGAGTCACAGTTTCATGCAGCGCGGAAGTCGCCGCGTTGATGACTGTCATCACGTTCATGGATTTCTCTTGGATTGGGTTAACACCATGGTCAGTGGTAATAGGGGACCAGGCTTGTTCCGGCACTTTTGACATCCTTTTCGGGGAAGAGGGCCGACCTTCTCTCTCTGGCAAATTTCTCGACAACAGAAAAACGCGTTTGACTAAGCGACTTACAACTCTTCTCAACCCAGAACACCAATTAGACGAGAACGAATTCCCTAATCTAAACGCACACTTCGCAGTCATTTTTTCCCCGCGGGACCCTCATGACGAACATCTGCCCTGGTGTTGGTATTATCACCTCATTCATTCACGTATCAGTGTTGATGACCGGACCACAAGGGATGAGCCATGGCCTGGGAATCAGGTTATAGATCACCTTGTTGAAAGGTCTTCAGGACAGTTTATATACCCTTCAACTGTGCTCAAATTTGTCGACGGCACAAAAGCGCTTCCGAGCAGGCAGCTTGAAGCCGTCCTAGACCCAGAACACCAATCAGACGTATTCTCCAATCTAGATGCACTCTACACAGATATTCTTTCCTCATGTCCAAAGCCGGATTTGCTCAAACGGATCCTCGGTCTTATAAACATTTTCGAAACGCCTCAAGGAAAAGATGTCATCGCAGATATCCTGGACGTCGAAACGGAAGAGGTCACGCTTATTCTTCAAGGACTCATGTCCTTGCTTGACGGTGTCGATGAGGATGGTCCGATTCGAATTAACCATGCTTCGCTGTCCGACTACTTGCAAGACAAGAAGCGTTCGGGTCATTACTTTGTTGATCTAGAGGAAGCACATACACGACTTTGTTTCGACCTATTCGTACCCCGCTCGCTTTGGAAGATAGGCAATATCTGCCTCGGCTGGTTCCAACTTCGTACGAGGAGGCGGATTCATCATAATACTCGACAATATCTGCTCCGGCACTGGAAGTATCACTTCATCCATTCTGATGCAATTGCCCGCGAGAGGATGTCCCACCTGTTCAGCAAGGAGGGCAAGAGCTTTCCCAACATAGAGCTTTGCCACGATGCCAGTGAAGCTTTTGCATCATCGGACGTATTCTGTCTTGTTTTAGATGACCCGGTCATAGGCGACTCGAAATTGATCACCTCGACATCACAGACTGGATACACACACGCCAGGCCTGGATCCTTGAACGCAACGGGATTCCGACTCCGTCTACGTGGATTCTTCATGGCCTACCTCTTGTTAACAGTCTCAGCAAACTTGATGCTTGGGACAAGGACCAACTGCCCGAAATTGGTAAATGAGGCTTTACAAGAACTGCGTTGCTCGGTACGAGTCTTAGACCAGGAATGTCGGGGAGGACCTTCGGCTGCACTTCGACGCATTTACTCTAATGTTTGTCCTCACATTTCTCACTTGGGGAAGTCCCAAGACAGGACCCACACAATTGTCATGGAGGCTTCACAAAATTACAAGTTTGAATCGGAATTCGTCGACCTTGTATCGGATGCAAAGAAGCCGAATATATACCCCCACATACACCACAGGCCAAAACCCGTCGACCCACCAACCTTTTTCAAGGATTTGTGTCATCTAACGTTGTCGGGAGTAGGGGTTCGACACTTGGACCTGCTTGTGATAGCACTGGGAGCGCCTGCCCTGAACAAGCTAATAGTCCAAGATCTGGGAGACGACCAGGTGTCTTCCCTAATAGACTGCCTTGAAAATCGAACAGCCGGCCTCCTAACGTCCCTCTACCTGCTTGTATTAAATGGTCAGACTATTCGATGGCGAAGTTGTGGGAAGGTTCCACATTATTTTTCGGGCCCTAACCCCAGTATCCAAGAACGTGCTGGCAGTGCCAGGTTGACAACGCACCTCGGTTTGGGACAACGAGGGCCAAGTTTTTCAATTTCTCCGTTCGTTATATCTATGTGCAACAAAAAGACTGATAAAACTAATTAGATTGTTCGTATATATAGTTCTCAAGGGTTTTTACATTTCCACACTGTGTACTGTAGTTTCGAACAGAGAAATTCTTCAGAAATTCACGGTAAATAGAAAAGATAATGAAAAGATACATACGTAGTGCCACAACCCCTGGAGGCTACACATTACCGAATACACAGCCTTCCAAACCGGTGGCACATAGATTCTCCTCGAGATGGCACCTTCCTCACAAATAATTAAGCTCACTCAAAGCTGGATTCCGTACAACGATGCTGATCCGACCCGAGAGGGACGTCAACGGAAGCACGTTCTTCGCGTCGATCATCCTGCAGCTGGACGGCCTGTCGTGATCCGAACCATAGTAATGCATCTTTTCGATCTTGAGTGAGATGATAACCTTTCGTAGGTTCGGGAACGCGCCGCCGCTTTGGTTTTGGTTTGGGCTTTGGTTTTGGGTATGGGTGTGGGTATGGGTATGGGTATGGGTAAAGTTGTCGGCGCCAACGATGGCTTCGTCGAGATCCTCCCAGCCGAACGCGGCTTGCACTTCCCTGCCGTTGCCGGTCTCGAGTTGGAGGGATAGCTCGAGCGTCTCGAGATTTTGGAGGAGGTTGGGTGGGTTTGAGCTTGAGCCTGAACGCAGTATCCGGGTGACGAATCGTAGATATGGTTGGGTGATATCAGTGTCTCGAGCCTTGGCGCTGATACAGAGCTCTTGAAGGACGCGCAGGTGGGGTAGAGTGAATTTATGGATTGATGTCGATGAGTCCCCTTCGGCTAAAATAGTAAGTGGTTTGTGGGAGTACCGTCAGCATCATCCTTTGAAAGAGCAGCGTCGAAACAGTAGTAATTTTTGAAAAACCTACGATTTGACACTTTTAATTTGAGGTATTTGATGGTTTTTCTGCAAGAGGATATGAGATTCTGAACGGACTGAGTTGATCTGGTGCTAAGGCAATCCAAACTGGCCGTCAGGTTCATCAAAGCTGGGAATTGAAAAGGCTGTGAAGTGCTGGCCCCGGTCAAGTCCGTATCTAGGGTCGACTGGAGCTCGTTAAGGAAGCTCGTCGAAGCATCCTCACTAAACTCCGTCAGGTCAAGCGTCTTGAGGTGCCGAAATGGAACGCCGATAGACGGGACGTCAAACACCACGGTGGACGACGTCTCCAGCCGACAACGTCGGATGATGAGAGTCTGAATGGGCAGTGAATCTTGTCGGACTAGTAACCTACTTTGCGGGTCGCTACCGCTGGTGTCTCCTATGATCATGCGGTTCGTCAAATGAGAGATGTTGGCCACTTCGAGGGATTTGAGGCGGAGACTCGAGCGAATGGATAGGAAGAGAGACTGTGAGCTCTCGCTCAGCTTTGACCAGTCGACATGATTATGGACGCCTTCCGGAGCCACCAAGGAGAAATTGACGACCTGCGCTGATGAAATAGTTTGCAACAACCACACAAAATGCTCTTTCGAGCCCAAGGTCCCTAGCTCCTTGATGAGAGACTCGTTCCGAGTCTTCGCACTGCTCGCCAGCGGCCTCTTGACGAAGCCGAACCTCTTCTTCAACGGCTGCAAGACCTCCATGAGGTACCTCGGCTCCCGTATGACGACCACGAACGAACGAACGAGGGACACGAGCCGCGGTTTGGTCTCGAGGACGCGACGGAGCCGGTGTGCGCGGTGCGAGGCGTTGAGATCGACCGTGAATTCGATGCGCTCGAAGAGGTTCTGCTGGGCGCGGGTGTGGAAAGACCGAGAGAGGGCGTTGCAGGTGTGCAGAGCCGCCGCCGCTCGTGTGGTAGACGAACTTGTCTCGCCGACGAGGTCGACGATGAGGTTGATGATTTCTTGGGGTAAATCTGTGATGTGTACTTTGGGGGTCCCAAGTCTAAGATCTAGAGTATTGTCCGAGTCCTCCCACTCGGACATCATGGTCATTGGATTTACGACACTTTTTTGAGAGGTCCTAGAGTAAGAAGAAAGATAACGTCGTGTGCCAAAGCCTTCAATGAAGATGTGAGTAGCGTGTAAGTTGATTCCGTGAGAATTACTGTAACTTGTGGAGCCGCGAGCGTTTTGACTATACCCGAATCGGGAACCGATTTACAGCGGACATCCTCCATCTCACCCGCGGGCCAGCAAGATTTTGCGATGGGTACTGCACAGAGGGCTTCTGCGCGTCTGTTTGTTGTTTAAAAATACCGCTCCATGTCATGCATTTGACTTGGGGGTATTAATAAGACCATATGATAAAGCAAAGGGGATAACGAGGTGATGAGGAACTCGGAAGCAAACCTGGCTTCTATGGCGTTTAATTGTGTCACTGTGGACCGCGACGTGTTATTTTGTTGTTGATTCGCTGGAGAATCAGAGAGATAAGCAGTGTTAGAGATTAAGAGCAGGATGAGTGGACACCGCCCATGGTTATTAACCATAGTGATTACCATCCTTCTATTGATCTTGACCGTCGACTCCGACGAAAGGTAGTATCTGGGGCCATAATCTGTCGCTCGTGGTAAAAAACCAGATCCCCCTGTTCTCTACAGTATCCCTGAGAAAATAAACAAAGGGACCCAAAATCTCACTCACCTGTTACCTCCCACAAACACTCAGAAATAGATAGTCGAGTTTTACTCGTACCGTGAATTGTCATCCTCGATCTCCAGATGTGGCGCCTTCCAATTTATCAAGGGGGCAGCAATCTATTTTTAGAACGATGACCTCAAGGCGCTTGTCCGAGTCGTCGATCATCACCTTGGTCATCTTCATCTTCGAGGCTAAGAACGGGGACGCGAACGCGAACGCTGGCTGCTGGCGCTCGCCTTCTCTTTCTCCAGAGCGGCGTATAGTATAGACTTGGGAAGGTTGAAGTGCTGTGGGCGGCCGCACACCAGGGGGTTAGGTTATTCTTCAGAGTACTCAATCACTTCGCCTCTTGATGCTTATTAGTGACCAAGAAGTTCGACTTTTTGAATAAGCTTTTTCACACTGCCGGAAACTCCACAGAGAACGGGGCGCGGGGGTTCCCACTGTCCCACTTCCCCTGTGATAAGTAGATCTTCTCAAGTAACTGTCAAGATAAGCTCTGCTATGTATAAGCATACTACTTCTGCTTAGACATGCACCGCCGCGTGTTACATGGGACATGTGCCTGGTCTCGTCGAGGGAAAAGAACGATGTTCAGGTACTCCTCGAGTTTCCTCTTCCCTTTGATAGAGACTTCTACCTATCAGTGTATCGCTGGCTACGAAACTTCTTTCGGTGTTTTTTATATTTCTTCTTCTTATAAATATAAGGGAACTGACCACGTCACGTTGGTATTACTTGCTTATATTTGAAGGATAGTCGGACTCGGACTCGAGTCGGAAGTATGTACAATACCCACAGTTCATCTTCCGCGGGATTGGGGTGGGGGTGGGGTGTCTGTGCCAGAAAGAAGGGCGGACTGGGTTGGTGTCACGATAGTAATTATAAGTGAACGGTGCAAGAACGGTGTGTATAAATGAATATCTGCAGATGAGATGAGAGCCTCAGAAAAACAAGCGAGATACGGTGTGCATGTACTGAGGTCTGCGCCAGTGGGAGCTCCGAGCGGCAGCACCTCAGGCCTCAGCCTCAGGCTGTGGGATGACATGAGATTCAGAAGTCAGAACTCGAGACTCGGGACCTTCTTGAACCCAACACTTCGGCGCACTCTAAACCATGCGCAGTTTGTTTTCCGGTCAGCCTTCTCCGAGTCGCAGATGAGATGCTTATTTTTGAGCGATATTGATGATGATGATGATATGATGCATGATGATGAACAACATCTTCCAAGATCATCGGACGGACTCCATGTTAATGTCAAGTTTCAAGTTTCAATGTAGGCTATGACATCTACTTACTTGTACTTACTAGTACTAGTAAAAGAGCGACTGCGGATCCAAAAACGAGCAAAGAGGCCTGGCGCCGGGAAGGGAAGGCAGGAAGGGAAGGACTCGAACATTAGGGTAACTGTGATCATTAAAAATAACGCATTGTAGATGTCATATCATAGTATAGATAGCCTTGATCACTCAGGTCAACCGTCACTTAGGCACACCCAGCAGCCTGATGACCATCGTCATGTCCCCTTTCCCCACCCCCACGCTTCAACTTAAATCAATTTACTTAAGTGGAAAAGCTTCGGAGCCCCCCTCGAAGCTTCGAACTTCAAACTTGGCTTCAAAAGAAGGTGGGATGGATGGGGAGCCTGAGACGTGACGAAGGTAATATAATCTTGCAAGTTGCCATTGGCCAATACCGGTTCGAGTGTGGGGATGGCCATGGAGAAGGAGCTGTACCGGTAGCGCATCAATCGATCATTACTGTAGTTGCTCTATCTGATCAGTGATTTTCTAGTACTATCTGATATGTTAGCTATAACTTTCTTCTCCATCAGAGTTTTGAAACTCGTACAGATTACCCCACTTACAGACTACGATGATGATGATGATGATTGATCAAGCATCATCATCAGAGTCCTCATCACCATAACGCACCAGGACAAGACATGGAGAGATGATCCCAATTTTTTTTTTTTTTTTTTTTTTCATTCGGCCGCTCACTAGGCCTCACTGGCGAGATGATCATGGGCGTCTAAATATAGCCCCTATCCCCCCATTTTGTGCCAGTGCCAGTGCCAGTGCCAGTGGGGGAGTCGATCCTCAAGCTCACAGTTTCAAGTGTATGGTACTATATTATGTACGTATGTTGTCAACAGATTGAGTCTCATCGTGATTTCTTCAATTGAAATTGAAATTGACAGGAATATACTTGTATACTACATAACGACTCTGAAGGTCAGGTGGACAGACACACAAGACAGACAGCGACTCATCCATTATAATTACTACGCAAGTTGCTCCGATTTTCAAACTCGACGACTCGGATACCAATTCCAAATTCCAAATTCAATAAATGAGGAGGTCATACTACACAACGAGGGGGCATATGACCTGATCACGACCACCTCTCCTTCAAGTTGACGACAAACCGCGGCGAAACAGAAAAAAACAACTTAAAAACAGAAAAGCGTGAGCAGTGAGCAGTGCTACTGAGTCCCGAGCCGAGATTCTAGACTCGACCTTCACACGTACTGGCACGCTCACTAGCATCGCCGCCACTCAAAGTGCTTCTTTTTTTTGTGTCCTCGGATGGGAGAAGGTACGAAGGGGAGCAAAAAAGATGCCGATGGCTCCGTACATAGGACTGATCATACACACGAATGACCGAGCCATGACTAGGACTCATGAGATGGAGAGAAGATGAATGAGAATGAGAAATGAGAAATGAGACAGAGACGGAGATGCTTGATGCTTGACGATGAAGATGACGAAAAAATGACTGCAACAAAAACATGCAAGAATGATACTAACAACGCGAACATACAAAGAGGAGGACGAGAAATTGAAGCTTGAAGCCTGAGGTTTGAAATTTGAAAGTCGAGAAATGGCACGGAGAATGAACGAGGAACGAAGAACGAAGGTTGAGATGGTGGATAAATTCTATGCATGTACTGTATGTATGTATGTATGCTTTGAAGAAAAGCTGTATGTATGAACGACGAAGAGAATGAATGATAACCTAACCTAACCCAAACTAACACTGTACAAAAAGAAAAGAGAGAGAGAGAAACAGACAAACAAAGTACGTGCGGAGAAATAACAAAGTAGAAAGAAAGAAAAAAAACAGTGCAGGGAGATAAAAAAAAATTGAATGAGACTGAGACAGACTGAGATGAGTGGGTTGATAGTTTGCGATGAATGAAAAGATAACGTTTGACGATGTGATGGATGCGTTCATTAGAGGGGGAAAGAGAAAGAGAAGAGGAAGAGTGTCAACAGAGGGCAGAGAGAGAGAGAGGGCAAAGGCGCCCGTGAAAAGAGACATAAGAGGAATGTCTCTCCGCCTCTCCAAGCGGGAGAGCGGCAGAGTGGCAGAGGAGAAGTCACAACGTGGAGAGAGGGAGGGATGGAGAAGGCTCTAACTGTGGAGAGAGAGAGAGATAAAGAGGATCATCTCCAACGCGGAGAGAGGAAGGGATAGAGAAGAAGCTCTATCGGTGAAAGGGGAAGATCTCCGATCTGGAGGGGAGATGAGATGAGAGGTAAAGAAGAGAGGGAGAATGGGAAGAGGAAAAGTCCTCGTGATGATGTGAGGTGAGGTGAGGTGAGAACAGACAGGTGTCGCAGGAATCAGGGAACGAGAAAGGATTTGCGGAGGGTAGGTAGATAAGACGCGAGAGAATGGCCATGTCATATCAGATCTGAGCTGGAACAGAGAGGCGTTTTCGTTTTCTGATGAGTCTGAGACAAATTGATTTTTTGCGATCGCACGAGGACCCAAAATCCAGAGAACGCCTGCGCGTATATGTGTGGTAATGGAGTGCACCATCGTCCAATGTCATGATGGATGGATGAAAGGATGTTGGGAAGCGCAGGCGAACTGGTATGGAATAGAGAGCGCGCGGATGGGATGTGGGGTTTCGCTGCTGACTGTGACTGCTGCTGCTTCGGGCCTGAATGAAAAGTCTGAACGCTTTGAAGGCTGTGATGAATGATAGTGGGATACAACGAGAACGCGATGAATGGAAATGCAATCGAGGAGGATCATGAGTATGAGGTGTTTCGGAATCAGAAAGCAGCGGCAGCGGCAGCGGTGGTGTATGATTGAAGAGGGATGGAATTATGGTTCATGTTCATGTTCATATTCATAGACATCCCGTGCGTTTGGGCGTGCGGGTGCTGCAAGTGATGATGGAGGTGGTACTGCGAGGGGATGGCAAAGGGGGATGAAGGGTTGAGACGTGCGTTTTGGGCAAAGACGGACTGGGAGGGAGAAGGGGGTGCGTTGAGGGATTGGAGCTGGGCGACGTAGAAGGGGTCTGTGGAGGTGAATGAGGATGTGGAGGAGGGGGAGGAGGGATAAGGGTCTGAGTAGGGTGTGGGAGTGGTGTTTATCTGGGAGGAGGAGGGAGGGTAATTGAATGATGAGGAGGAGGAGGAGGAAGGGAGAAGCAGCTCTTCGACCATTCGCTCGTCTTCGTCCATGTCATTGGCGTAGGAAGAGGAGACGGAGTTGGCGCGTGTGCGTGGGTGAGTGCGCTCTGATGAGGTGGGAGTGGCGTCCATAAAGCGCCAGGATGAAGAAGAGGAGGAGGGTGTGCGTGCTGTGGGGGTGGTGCACGGCTGGGTGGAGCTGATGAAAGAGTTGGGGGCAGTGGTGGAGAAGAGGGTCTCTGCGAGCTGGGCCTGTTTGATGAAAGACAAAGGTGAGTACAGTGAGTGGGATAGATGAAGAGACGGAGAACGGACATGAAGACGAGCGAGATCGATGGCCTCCTGGCCTACGTGGGTAGAGTTGAGGGAAGAGACGAGATCGTCGACAGAGAAAGACATGATGGGAGATTGTGGGATCAACGAGAGAAAGGCGAGCGTTTATATCTCTCCGGTCCGACTTTGCACACACTCTCAGATCTCCATCGGGCACAACTCAGATCCAATCTCCCTCCATTCAATCACGCTCTTTTCATTTCCCTTTTCGGCAACCTCTTTCTTTCTTTCCCGATCACGCCTTTCTCTTTCTCTCTTTCTCTTTACTGCTTTCTCTGTTCTCTCCGTCTTCCCCGCAAAAGCACAACATCTGAATCATCCTCATTCACCAACATCCGTCACTCTCAACCTGGCCACTCCAGAAATACTTTCACTCACTCGCAGCCGCAGCCTAGGCAACATATGTACCGCCTATCCAATCTCCCGTCTTCCCGAGGTCGTGGTTTTTGTTTTTTGCACGAGCATCCTGTCCCTTCCTAATATCATCCCGAGGCGAATCGCTTCTCCCTTCATCCACCGCCAAGCCCCGTCTTCGCCTCATTCATCTACCACGCCCTCACTATCTTACTCTATAGTCACTCAACTATCTTTACCTCCCTGGTCTCGTCTAGGAGACGCTCGAGCCGACCCAGATAGTTCCAGGTCGTCGAGGATCCGTATGTACACCGTCGTCATACTTACTCGAGGTTCTAACTTTCTCAAGTATTTTTTCAAAATGACACCACATCTTTCGTTCGTTAACGTGGTATTAGTATGATTCAGATCTTCGACGCCTCCGAACCTCAGAGTCAGGCTCTCCTTTGCTTCACACCCAACTCTAAACCAAACGGGGCCAGACCACTCCGGACCCGAGGACCGTTAATATGTACATTGTACAGTGTCCGGTAAACTTAACCTCTCTATCATTATCACGGCCTAAGCCACCGTTGCATACCACGCAACTGTGAGTGTCCTCTAAGTTTGATCAGTATGAGTCTGAGCTTCCGAGTCGAGCCTGAGTGACTTTGCTTCGAGGGTACGGATGCCATGTGAGGCCATGTGTCGCTATCCGATGACACGGACGTAAATTATGATGACGACGATGACGATGACCGTGTATGCATATGTATACTTGGTCACTATCACTGTTATAGCAAAGCCGGATCACTTGGCACTACCACTTCCCACTTGAAAAGCACTCAAAAGAATGTGTATGGACATAAGTAAACCAGGATGACACAAGTCAATTAAACAACAAACAAAAGTCCAATCTCCCTCTACCCTCACCTCACCTCACCTCACCTCACCTCGACCTGCCAAAGAAATGAAAGGAAGAAAGAAAATCGAACAAAGGCCAACTTCAATGAACACGGCGTCTGTACATACACTCGATCCGAGGTCTCACTTTGCCGGCTCTGCAGACTGCCGCCCTGCCCTCGAGGTTCGTTCGCCGAGTCCGACGCACCCAACGTACTACCCGCCCGGCGCAATGTCTCGCCCTCGCCGTCGCAGCCTGTCGCAGCCGCGAACCCGAAACCACGCGCCCCGCCAGCACTCGCGGCTACTCACGGCGGTGTCCATTGTGCGGTGTGCGGTGTGCGTCGGCAGCCATGGTACATAGTAGCCGGTGGACGTCGATGCGGCCAACCTTTTCTTTTGACAAAATGTTTTATCCTGTAGTATATGTAGGATTGATTAGGCGTTCGAGAGCCCCACGCGCGATCAGAAGTCACTCCAATTGCTCGATCCGATGATCAAAGTTCGCGTTCAAAGGCGGCAACTGCATTGACACAACATGTGCATGACCTCCACTCCCATCCAGCGAGTTGCAAAGTAAGCAAGTAAAATAATATTCCACCTACCATGTTGCTACTGTTACATTTTATACAACAAGGCTGCTAAATAACTACTAGTCAAGAAAGGACTGAAAGAAAAATGCATGAAAGGTTTGAAGAACGAAGCAAAAGCAACAGAGGTAAGCCAAAACAGGCAAGTCGATACCTATTTTTAGCCCTCTCTCTCTTTCTTTCTTCTGGAATCGGAACTGAGCCGGACTGCGGACCACAGCGCCTTCAAAGCTTCAAAGCTTCAAATTCAGTGCAGACCCCAGCAGCGCGTCGTTCATGTTCCCGAATCCGGTTCAGCCTTACGTTGACTCTTGTGTCCTTGAGGCATCGTTTATTATTGTTCATCCGGATCATCGTTATCACCGTCACGGTCATCATCAACTCCCAACTGGCAATTGTTGTTCGAGTTCGAGTTAGTACCAGACAGCTATTGTTCTTTATTCTGGATCCGAAGAACGAACAAGCGCCGGTAAGTTTGTCTGGTTAATATTGTTCGACCTTCAAGATAAAGTCACTGAGTAGGTAACATCGGTCATTCACGCAGATCATGGATGATGACCACTCTTGAGCGCCTGAGCTTTGTGGTCGACTATCATATGGGTATGTTAAAGCTAAGCTAAGCTTTCTGGGCCCTTTACCCCAGTGCCTCCCTCTCATTACCAAAAATTAAACTATGCTACTATGCCATACTAGTAGTATATGTAATGGATTCTGGGGTATGTATGTATGATGTATCATGCCAGGCGTACCCCGGCCCCTATCATCGATCTGTATCACTATAATCACTATATCATTTTCACGATGCCTATGTACGAGTGTAACAGTGCTCAAATGTAATTTTAGCTCCCCCCCCACACACACTCGGATTCGGAGGACCAGGTGAGAACCGTGACTGAGCTGACACTTGTCCGACATGGACATGGACTTGGACATAGACATGACGTGGAAGCGACATCCAGTGGGAATCCGAAAGCGTGGTATCTCCACTCCACTCCACGACGCTCACACACGCTCACACGTTTTCACTCTCAGAGGTCTCTCAGGCATCTCCAGAATCGAGGATTCGAGAACTCCTATCATGATCACTGTTTCCAGGTTCCGAGTCTGCTATTATCTATGTATGTATGATAGTTAGGCTTACATGTGGCACAGGCTCTATCGGTGTGGGTAATCATTAAGGTATGTGAGAGCCGTAGTACCCCGCCTCCACTGTAAGTCACGGAGTTTATTGAGCCTATTTCTCCACACCACACCACACACCACACGCCATTCCGAAGACTTGTGTACTTGTACATATGTAGCTCGTGGGGCATGTGGGGGCACAGTCGGCTACAAGACGGAGGTGAGACGGAGTTTTGGGTTGTCGTGAGGACTCGGATTGATATCATGTAGTCATTGTCAAAATCACGATGAACGGTGATACATTGACTAGTGTGTGGTATGTAGGACTGAGGCTCGCGTGGGCTCCTCCAGCCTCCCGGGCCAGCCGCCAGTGATCATGACAGACACGGAGGTGTCATGGGGAGATGAAGTGACGTGAACTAGTAGTGGTTTCCTGTCCTTCCACTCGAGATGGAGGTACACCAGCGGAAGGGAAGTTTGAAAGGATGTCTAAGCTCTGTGCTCTGTGCATTGGGATATTTGGCGTTCTCGTCACGGTCCTGCAGCTCCCTGAAGCTCGGAGCTCGGAGCTCGGGAGTCGGAACACGGCACCAGCTCCGGCACCAGCGCCAGCGCCTATTTTTTCACACACACAGGCTGAAGTTCCGACTTCCGAGCCTTACTGTAAATATCCACAAAATCACCTTCACCTTCACTTCACAGGCAGCTCGGGTTGGCTTTTGCCGTTTACCGTTTACCGTTTACCGCCTTTTTCTGCATTACAGAAGAACCAAACGAACATATGTATTGAGAGCCCGAGCCCAGCCGAGCCCCGACTCTCGCTCGTGTGGGCCGTGTTTGAGTCACTGTGCCGATGAAGCGCCGGTGACTCGTGCCAGTGGTGCAGCGCCGCACTTGCTCAGTGAACATCTGAACGTTTGAACCCCCCGCACCTCCGCGCACTGCCAAGTGTATATGTACTACTATGTTGTGCGCCGAGATTCAGAAGTTGGCCCACGCCCGCCGCCGAAGTCCGGACGGCAGGCAGTCTGAGATCCATCTCCAGCCTGCGTAACAACACCCACTGCCACTCACCCTGCTTACTCGTAAATTCCAGTGATGCTGACATGTCATTGGAATCGTCATAACACATAAGTAGTGACAAGTAAGTATGTCAGTTGAAGAACTCGAGAAGACGAAATTTAGTTTGGCATGAGAAGTTAGAACAGTCCTGAATGCTTTGCATGAGGCTCGCATTGTCCCAAATCGTTTTATGGAGATCTTTGCCGTTTGTGCTACATACTTAGTATGGAAGTGATGTGAGATCTTTCGGAGAATACTTGGGGAATGTATGTATGTCCGTCAATTTAAAGCTATTGCTCATTACCATCACGACTGATGACTGGGCGAGTGCAATGTACATATGGATGGACTACGTGGAGTCGTTTAATAGGGGCTTGCATGATATCTAGAAACCTCTTTAAGCTCCTGAGGCTGCTTTATTCATGAGTCAAGAGGTATCGAAACGGCCTTTAGTATAAAAAAGGCACCTTGGAGAAGGCGGCAAGAGAATGAAACTCTAAAAAAAAATTGTTATTGACATAAATTTGGAACCCGAATACGACATTCATGCGATGTGCTAGTAAATAGACGTTTTACAGGGGAAATGAACACATCCGAAGCTCAAGTAGGTCATTTCTGAAGTTCCTCGCGTCCGGACTCCGTTAGAGTCACGGTGCCCAGCTCCACACGTACGTACAGTACGCTGTTTAAGTAGTCGGCAGAGTACGGAAAGGGAAAACTTGAAGCAGTCCTTTATTAAATAAAATACATAAAGGCATCATTATTTAGAAGAGACAGTCGAGAAGGTTTTATTTACAGTAGCTTCTGGAGCTCGAGCGTTGTTCGGAAATTGCCTTGCATATATTTAGCGTCCTTGCTTTTAAGGTCTCGGAGTCTCCAGCTTTACATAGAATGAACAGCTTCTGATTCTGTGTTACATATCATAATGGAGGGGAGCTGGCCCGGGCATCGGGGTGCGAAGTACGTTACGTTATATATGTCACCCTTCCCCCAGCGCCGGGAGAAAGTGAACGATGGCTATTAAGATAGGGCCAGTGTTCTCTCTACTAGCCCACGTGAAGTGACTCTGATGTGACACTCATCACCTGCCTCAAAAGCTCAGGCAACAGGCAACATTTTTGTTGTTAATATTACATTCGTTTTGGCCCAGTGTACTAGAATT
>JAHXRV010002587.1:0-38606 GCA_019904355.1 Psilocybe tampanensis | reverse complement strand
ATTGTGAGGACGGACAACTTCACGGATGGGACGGGAAACAGCTCCTACGTTCGCAACAGCGTCCAGATGCTGAGCAAGGCTCAAATTACACCGGGTTCGTTGGTCATCATGGATGCCATCCATTTACCTTTCGGGGTGAGTCCACCGTATTCTTCTGTCTCTTCTCCATGTGGTAAGGAGCTTAAGAACACGGAACTAATTATTCGCTCTTCACACAAAAAATAGTGCGCCGTACGGCCCGCATTCTGGATGTCCGGTGGAGACAACTGGCCAACACTGGGTGAAATCGACCTCATCGAGAACGTCAACCTAGCAACCAACAACGCCTACAGCTTACACACCTCCCAAGGGTGCCAGGCCTCCAAAGCAGCTCCCATGACCGGCAACCTCGTGCAAGCCGATTGCTACAACGCCACCGCCTACGACACGGGCTGCAAAGTCGTCGACTCGAGCCTCTCGTACGGCTCGGGCTTTGCGAATAACGGAGGGGGGGCGTTTGCGTTCTTGTGGAACGACGCGGGGATGAAGATTTGGTTCTTCCCTAGGCCTAGCGTCCCTGCTGACTTGTCGACGGCGAACCCGAATCCGAGTGGGTGGGGCACGCCAACGGCGTTTTACCCCATCGAGACCTGTGACATGACCAAGTTCTTCGGACCGCAGACGATGATTCTCGTTGAGTCCTTTTTCTTTCTTTAATTAATTCTGCGTTTTTCGAAGTTTCAGGGGATTGACGGTCGGATTTGTTTCAGGAAATTGATGTCTGTGGTAACTTTGCTGTGGATGTCTGGTCGGATACCTGCTCTGCGGTTGCTGGGAAATGCACGGATGTCGTGCCTATTGCCTCCACCTTTGATGAAGCGTACTTTGAGATCAAGTACATCACCGTCTTCTCAAAGTGAGTCGCCTCGCTTATCCATGGCATGGCCTGGCCTGGCGTAGTCAACGCGAACACCATACTGATTAATATTCGCCATTCCCTAGTTCGACTTCATTAGCTGCAGTCCCCTCGAGCATCAGCACCTCCGTAGCTTCTGGAACCGATCTACCAGGCTCAGGTAACGCTAGCCTCCCCGCACCCACGTCCACAGGCAAAGTGGCCGCTGCCTCCTCTTCGTCTCGCGTCTTTGCACCCGTCGCAGCGTCCATCCTCGCAGGTCTCCTCGGCGTGTTGGTTGTCGCTGTCTCTCTATAAGTAATTCGGGTCTCCCGGATTTTTTAGAAGAACTTTCGTTGAGGATTTCTTGCGACTCGATCAAGGACTTTTCTGTATCTCGCATACGCACACGCACACGCACAACGCACATTTGCATGCTGATTAGTACAGTACATGCGCATTTGCACTCACTGACACACCACACACATACTGACTTTTGTTCTGTTCTGTTGTTACATAACCATCTTATCATACGTTGTAGATACTATGATCTACGTCCTGTCGTTACAGTGGCTTGCGGCCTTAGGATCCATCACTCTCGTTTTTTTATAGTTGCTCTTGGACTTTTTGTGTGTTTATCGATTATAGTAGTACCTAATTATCTGGCTGACAAGCTTTGTTTATTTTTGGTCGCACGGGTTGGGGTTTGAAATTGTAAGAGAAGGAGAGGCTGGAGTTGGTTGAGAGTTGCGCTGGAGTGGGCAGCCACGCGGTGCGCTTACACGTGACTACGGTGACGCGACGCGACGCGCACGTGTCAGCCCCTGAGTACGCGACAGATTGAAACGGCGAGAAAAATCGAAGAGGTATATATTTCCGTATGAGATATGAATATTATATATGTACATCCAAAACAACAAAGCAAGTCCAAGATATCGACGAATAACAAGAGTAGGTAGTAAGGCGCACACCAACGGGCGGTACACAAGATAAGTATGCCACACAAAAACATCAAAAAAATCAAACGTAAGGCCATAGCAAAACCAGACACCCTACTACTTACTCAACAACGTGACCCACACTCACACTCTCACCACCTCCCCTCCCCACCGACGACCTCTCCCTAGGGCCTACTTCTTGCAATCGTCCGACTCCCCTCGCTCTCATCAAAGTCGTCCGTCTCCGTCTTTTGTCCGACGGGCCCCGCGGCTTGGAACGTGGAGAGGTTGTCTTTGCGTAGAGTGTATTCGGGGCCCGGGTGCGCGCCTCCGCCGCCGCCGCGTGCGCCGTATCCGGGGGAGGGACCGTCGTAGGCTAGGCCGAGGCCTACGCGGACGACGATTATCATTGGGACCATTGCCTGTGGTAAACGAAAAAAAAAAAAAAGAAAGTCAAAATCAGAAAAAAAAAACTCCAAAAAAAAAAAAAAAAAAGGAATGAAAGAAAGACGTACGCTGAGCTGGCTGAGCATCAACTCGAGTATGACACCCGCGTTCATGTTGAGCTCGTACGTGATGAGCTGAATGATAGCCGCGCTGGTGTAGATCGCACCGGACTCGGCGACGATCCACACCATCGACATGTATTTGGCCCTCTGCGCGCCGTCGACTTCGCCTCCGGGCTGGAGCTCCAACTCGCGTTTGGGTGATCCGCCCATCTTTTCGGGGTCGCTTGCTCCGTTGTCCTTCTCCTTATCGTTGGCGTTGGGGTTGTCGTTGTTGGGATTGGGGTTGTTGTTGTTGGGACCAGCGGACTTGGGCAAGACATAAGAATAAGGCTTAGACGCTGCGTAGATCCGCGCTGCGATGAGGAAGGAGGAGATGGCTTGTGTGGCGATGGTGAGCGAGAACGTGGATGTGATCCATTTGAGGATCGAAGGGTCGAACACGGAGGAGTGTTCGGATTGGACGTTTTGGGCGACGGTTTTTAGGCCTGTGACTGGTAAATGTTAAATTTTGGAGAAGGTGAACGTGGTTAGCCTGGGTAATGGAGCAGACTAGTCGATGGCTTGAGGGGGAAGTACTAACCTGTTGTGCCGACGAGGAGGAGAGCCTGTGGACGGTTGATGATAATGGTCATATCAAGACATGATGAGTATGTTTGTTCTTTTGACAAGAAGATGGATCGATGGCTTACCGGGGTTGCGGCGACGAGCCAGTTACGTCCGTAAATGACGTACACACGCCATACCTATGTAGATGATTGATATGAAATGTCCGTTAGCGTCGATGCATAAGTTATCTTCAGGTAGAGCGTATCTCCGCTGCCATGCAGGCGGCGGAGCGAGTGATCGATCGTAGAGGTACTCACCAAAAGCGAATCACCCAACAAGGTCTGTATTTTTTGAATAAATAAATAAAATCCAAAAAAAAAAAGAGAAGAAAACGTTCAGTCAGAGTCCAACATGCTAGGTCGAATGGGAATCGATGAGATACTGACGTTGAAGATATAAATCGACTTTCGTTTCGGGAACACGTTTATCCTGAAGAACACCGGAGGACCGCCCGGGGTGCTGTCCCGTTGGAAGACGAACCCGTCCAAGAGCTCGCGCAGAGCCAGACCGACGTGTGTGGTGGATAAGGCGAACATGATCGTGCTCATCATGAGGAGGACGCTGGGGAAGTTGAGTAAGTGTCAGTTGATTGACTCGCCGTTTGGATGAGATGTGGAATGTACCGCGAGGAAGTCTCTCGTCCGCGTGTGTAAGCGCGAGAAGTGAAGATGTAGCAGAGTGTGAGATAGACGATGATGCTGGGGTGAGCACGAATCAGCTACGCGTGAACGGGGAAGGAGGAGAGGTGAACGGAAAGTTGAGAGCTTACTGGATTCCTAGAGACAGACGATGTGATATGCAGTGGTGAGAATGAGCGGCACTTTGGAAAAGTTATCGCTCGACATACCGTATAACACACCCTCCGTCCACACACCAGCGATGTAGGCCACGTCTGCTGAGATATCTTTTACCATCTTGCTTTTGCTTTTGCTTTTTGAGTTTTCGAAGTTGAACCAAGTGATGACGTTTTTTGTTTTTTTATCGGAGTTGGGCAGGACCGCACTGAGCCACGGGCTTGCGTATTCCTCACAAGATGAAGCCAAAAGCACTGTAATATCAGAAGTTCGTGGTCGGGTAGAAGGAAGAGGGAGAGGGAGCGGAAGAGGAAGAAAAGGAGGAGGGGGAAGGGGGATAAGAGAACACAATAGACCAGTGGACAGTGGACGTGCTAATGAAGCTAAAAGATGAAGGGGTGGCACCACTTGGCAACTCTCTTGCGCAGGTGCTTCTAGGGTCGGCACGGTGCAGGGTTACGGTCGGGATGTCAATGGATGGATGGATGGATGAGGGGGATCGCCCCTTCGATGCATGGGGTTATTTATCTGCCTACTATCTAAATATAAACCTATATGTATTTTAGGCTTCTTTTTCCCTCCCGTCCTTTCTTTCTCTTCTGAATCCTCTTGCTTTTCTCCCATTCCCTTCGCACTTCGCCCTTCGCTTGGCCTTCAATGTGTTTTTTTTAAGGTGCGAATCCAATGAACGCACGTCCAACTTCTGCAGGGTGCGTGCGTACGGATGGAAATGCCAGTGGAGAATCACGGTGCCAGGGCGATTTGGGATCCACGTACGTCTGGCATACCTATGTACTTGAGGGAAGAATTGAATTCATTGACAGCGACCCACGCTCAGGATTCATGGTACTAATTTGGAGTGAGCGGGTGATCAGGGTGGATGTTTACGTTCATTACTTATCGTGAACGGTGGGGCCCGAAGCTCAGAGGAGGTGCAACACATCGAATCCGGAAACCAAGCAAAAGATAAGGATTGTATTTCGTAATGAATTTGGGAGTATCGCAAGTGAGTAAGTACTTACATGGTACCTACGCAGACTGGGAAAGGACACATTGGCAAGATCATCACACTCACGCACTGCTGCCTCGTTGCAACCTTCGTTCGATTGTTCGCCGTTCGGGACTTCGAAGTTTGAAGTTCGAACTTTGAACTGAAAAAAAAAAACCTATAGTTATACATACACGCTCTGAAATTAGACTTTGTAGATCCGGGTAAAGGCACATCATATCGTTTGGACGTCTTCTGCAGAGGATGTCTGATCGTTGGATGATCCTATGAATTGCTATGAATCATGATGGATGCAATTTGGGATCGAGGGTCTGAACTTAGTGTCAATGGGTGGGTAGATGGACGTAGGAATCAAGGGAAAGCCTGAAAACACTGTAGGGAAAATTAAATGTACATCCACGGTATAATATGACCCCAAAGATTGGAAGATTGGGATTCAAAGGGGGCGACAAGCCAGTCGAGGCAACTGTCAGTGACGAAACTGTGAAGTTTGAGAACACATGGAAAGGAAAAATGAACTTCGACGCTGGGGCGGAGGTCTAGATCCGAGTGTATAAATACTTATGTGAAGAGAGAGAGAAGTCCAATTTGTTGGAAAATAACAAGGAGACCACGGAGATGTCATGAAGCTTTGAAGTCTCGACGACCTGTCGCACTCCCTCAAATCAAAAAGGAAAGAAATGCCCGTTGGCTGGGTTGAACAACCGACCTCACCATGACCTATCAACGTATTCAACCGAAGTCTATACGAGTGGTGCGCTCTACCACTGAGCTAAACGGGCGAGCAAGAGAGGAGGAGGGGCTGTTCTGCGCCTGGAGGACTCTGAAAAGCAGTAGGTCTGAGTAGGTGGGACAGCCAGGGTATACCATTGAACTAGGTATATTTATTTCGAAAGTTCTCTGCTCTCTTGATGTAATGTTCCTAAGGTACGGGAAGGATTCTTTCGTGGAGGATGCTTGACATAACTCAGGGCCACGTTCGGTTCTTTCCGCTGAACTATCACAAGCCGATACGCCTCCTGCTGGCTTGTCTTTCCCTTCCTTAATCCTTTACAACAAAACACAAGGTAGTAGGTACGTATAAATACATATTCTCACATCTCATACAACTCATGAAATTCCCTCGGATCCAGACCAACCATCTATCGATTATCTGTCGAGCTAGATCAGCGTCTAACATCGCAAATTATAGAACGGGATTCACCACCGACCACCACGCACCCATGCCATGTTTACGCTTTCTCCGCCCTACAAAAATATCGATGGAGCGAGAAGAGGACCAAAGATGATGGAAATGATGAAGAAGTCGCTATACTTGAAAAAAGCTCCCAAGGTTGGGTCTGGGATCTGATTGGCTTCGGCCATCGCCATCGATAACAATGTTGGGGGCGAGAGGATATTCCGATTCGTGTTCGAGCTCTGTAAGCTACATTCACCTTCTTCTTCTTATTTCTTATTTATATTAACCCTCATACACCCACTTATTCAACACCAAAGGGAAAGGAAAAACCAAAAACGAGGATGTCTATCGACTTATCGCTCGACCGTCTCGTCAAGCTATTGCCACATCTTCCTTACACCCGCCCGACGCTGCACATCGCAGGGACGAACGGAAAAGGCAGCGTCTCTGCGCTCCTTACGTCCATTCTCACCTCCTCATCACCGCCTCTTCGCGTCGGCAGGTTCAATTCCCCACATCTCGTCTCGGTTCTCGACTGCATCACCATCGACGACGTACCCATCACCCAAGACCTATACACCCAAGTCCGCGGCGAAGTGGAATCAACGGACGCCGCGCAGGGCACCCAACTCACCTCGTTCGAGGTCCTGACGATGACGGCGCTGCGTGTCTTCGAGCACCGACACGTCGACATCGTCGTGTTGGAAGTGGGGATGGGCGGGAGGTTGGACGCGACGAACGTCGTTCCGGATGAGTGTGTGCTCGTTTCGGCGCTGGCTGCGGTGGATTTGGACCATCAGGCGTTCTTGGGTGATACGGTGTCCCTCATCGCCAAGGAGAAAGCGGGGATCGCGAGGAAGGGGAGGGCGTTTGTGATTGGACGGCAGGCGCATGAGGAGGTGGTTGGTGTGGTTAGGGATGTCGTGGGCGGTGCGGGTGGGTGGGTCATCCCTGCGCTCAAGGTGGAAGTTGCGGAGAACACCAGCGAGAAAGAGGGGTGGTCGTTGCTCGGGCCTCAGCAGGAGACGGGGTACCCATTCTGCAACATCGTCAAGTTCAGGTTGAATGCTTTTGGAGATGTGGATGCCGAAGCGCGATTACCGCTTCGTGGTGCCCACCAGCTGGATAACCTCGGGACGGCGTTGAGCGTCATCGACTCCTTATTATCTTCTTCGTCGACTTCGAGTTCTCCTTTCTTTGGCCTCGCACCATCCGTATCCAACGCCGTCGACAAACTCGATCTCAAGCACCGAATTACGTTGGCGACGATCGTGCAGGGCATCGAGAACGTCAAATGGGCTGGGAGGTTGTCGTTCCATACTATCTCGGTCCCCGTCGACCAAGAAACCAACGTCGAGCTTCTCGTCCTCGCTGACGGGGCGCACAACCCCGCTTCGGCAAAGACGTTGGGTGCTTATATCACGGAGCTACTCGACCTCACGGCCGCTTCGTCTCCTGTCTCCTCGTCTACGCCGACGTTGCCCGTAACGTACATCCTCAGCCTCTCGCACTCGCCACCGAAAACTCCTCTTCAGACTCTTGAGCCGATCTTACCTCCTACCACCTCCTCTCCGTCGTCCTCGTCTCTCGATATCGACCTAGGTGTCGCTTTGCTCCCATTCACACCCCCTCAGGGCATGCCGTGGGTCAAACCCGTCGCACTCGAGACGATGAAAGAGACTGTCAGCACACTCGTCCCTAATCTCGAACAATCGGCTCTTTGGGTTGCTCCTCCCGCGGAAGAGCCGTTGAAGGAGGCGTTCAAGTGGACTGCGCGGAGGCATTTGCAGAACGGTGACACGAAAGGGAAAGGCGAAACGAAAGGGAAGGGATTGGTCGTGTTGGCGGGGAGTTTGTATCTTGTGGCTGATTTTTATCGGTTGATGAGCGGTGGATTTTAGAGTTTGGTTAGTTAGTGGTGAGTCGTGTCAATGTTTGTTTGGGTCGACGTTCCTAGTCAGTCAGCGAGGTCGACCAGTGTTGACGATGTTTGTAGGGAATGAATAGCACGAAAATGCGCCCGTGTACGATATATATGATGGGTTCTCTTTTGAAGATACACGTCTGATTTCTCGGCTGTGAGGCAAACGTTCCTTCATCTGAAGACAGAATGACATCGCAGGCCATCGTGGAAACACCGAGAATGTCAGGGATTTGGGAGGATCGTGTAGTGGTTTTTTGATTCGTTTCGGTTGGGGAGATGATCACACGGACTGGCGCTTTCACGCTGAAACGCTGAACATTCGCCAGATATCTGCGTGAAATCATCTAATCCATAGGGTATGGTATCCGATCGCCATCTCTCAGTCACTGCACGCAACAGTGATCCTAGTATCTCTCACAAATATTCTATTTTGTTTTTCCAGAACTCGTTCAGAATCCATTGTCGATGACGGAGCACTGGCGTGGTGAATAAACACTGAACGTTGAACGTTAACTCCGACGTTTTCTGAGAACAGGAGCATTCCACTGGCAACACTGTCTCAACGACGCCGGAGTCCGGACAGGGAAAAAACGAGTGCTGTATGATTTTGACTGACTTCCTCGTACGGTTCTGTGTCATCTCCCACCTTACAGCATGTCAAAGAAGTGGCTCGATAATGGATGGTGTTGACGCTCTGGTGTTGTACTCCGTGATAAGTATTGATGCACCATACTCTTAAGCCTAAAGGCCTGATGCTTTCGAGGACGAGGACGAGGCGATCGTGATGAGAACGTTGATGGTTCCTTCGCAGGAATCCTATCCGATAAACTCCGGAGAAGCTTCAGGAACTGCTGATGAAGACGTGTTGTACACGACGAGGGAATAAGGGGTAGGGGTCTGGAGAAGAACCAGAGGACTGTGGTGGCACGCCGCACGGCGGCATGATAGATCTGGATGCCAGTGATACTTGGGGCTCGGAAGAATTGGGGCATGGGATTCGATGTATGGGAGTAGCGAATGACGATTGTCTGGAGCACTGGCAGTACGAGTACCAAGTTGTGGTGCGTTGCGGTTCCGATGTCCCGGATGGTGGGTTGCATCTAGGGAGCAAGTCAGAGTTCCATGATCGATCCATCAAGGAACTTAACATTCGTCAAAAAGGAGGGTAGGTTTCTATAAAAGTTGAAGCTTGAAGGTCGGACAGGAATACGGAGAAAGAATGATAATGAAGAATTCGCTCTTCAAACATAAGTATTTCTGGATTCAATGCTAATGAGTTCCCATACCTCGCTCCTTCAACTGGGGATCCTGAAAAGTTTAAAAAAGTTCAAATGAAGGATACCTGTTCGTCTACATATGATAGCCATTCTAAGCCCCATCCACGCCTCGAAATAGATAAGATACATACCTGCATACACACGACCACAAGCATCATGGCTGGTGATCGTCATTTCCTAACTTTATTTCACCCACGTTGTGCCATCTCCGTACTCCGGGCAGCCGTCACCCGACGATGATGCATACGGGTTGCTCTGCTAGTGTTGAACAACTGACCAAACAGGGAGTTCGTGGTCGGCCAGACCAGCTTGAGAGTGGCAGACAGGGACTGAGCAAGCCGTAGAGTACATATGTATAATCGAACACCACTTTTCTGATGTAGCTTGCATGGGTGGAACAGAACGTGGACTATCCGGCGTTTATCGCGCCATGGCACGGTGGCTGCAGCATGCGCAAGACCCTTTACAGATAAGGCGTTTTGTGTGATGACGGTCTCGCTATCCCGTATACGCCTGGTGGAGCTGGCTGGACGATACTACGTTCGCGTGTATTGCTATGATAAAATTACAGGGTCTCTGATACAAGACCGAAAACCCAGGCGCATTGTGAGCGGACAGAGACCCTCTGAGTCTCGGTGTATCTATACATCATATAATCAACAATCACAATCCCCAAATCCCTTACCAAATTCACACCACAGCTCCGAGAAGCGACGGGAAATCAAGCGTCTGGTTTGTCCAGATGGGGATGAATCTCGCACAAATGCACCCAGAGAGGAGATGGTGCATATGCAACGCTTGCCTCAATTCTATGTGAATACGGACCATTTGAGGAGACAGGGACGTCCAAGTCCGTCCGGTCAGGTTTTTTTTTATGTATGGGTCGATGGCGATCGTAAGGAAAAAGAAGAATCTGCATGGAAACATTCATTCCGACGGATAAAAACTCTATTGACAATACCCCCAAACGACCTGGGGTCAGGAAGTCTATATAACTCCCCCACACACCTGTTCCTTGCGGATTGGAACCCAGCTCTGTTACAGTCTTCTTCACTTAAAGACTTCCCACATGTATATTCACAACTTTTCAGCAGTGCTCTCCGCGCTTCTTGTCTTTACTTGCGTGGCAACAGCGTCACCGGTGAGCTAGTTTGTTGTCCTGTACCGCTCGTTTGTATATGTGCTCATATATTACCGTCTTATCCGTCACTGCTCATCCGCCAAAAGGCCCCAGCTCGTCCTAATGAGATTCGGGACATCAGAGCCGCTATGCTGCCCCGGGTCGCCACAGTATGTTAAACGTCCAATGAATATCGGAACGATGGAAACCTGACCCCATTCCCCTTACTCCAGGATCTGAGCCTCACTCCAGACTCAAGTGCGGGGAACGCCGATTGGCGACGAGGGGCACCTCCTGGAACAGACGGCAACGCAGACTGGCGCCGAGGGGAAAATGCGATTGAAGGATCGGACAATCCTGATTGGCGACGCGCCGCTGCTCCAGGGCCCGCGTCCGCACCCGTCATCGACAAGGCTGATAACCCCGACTGGAAGCGCTCGTCCATTGAAAAGTCGGATAATCCTGATTGGTGAACGCATCGCTCTCGGTACCGATTATAGTGAGGATGTGGAAGGGGATTAGCATTGGGTGGTGGACACAGTGCCGACGGTCGCATTATCCAAGCATTAACAGCAGCAAATTACAATGGTAGTGCTTGTGAGGGCAGGTTCAATAATGTCATTCGTTGAATAAAGTTATTTTGTTTATTATGTATTTCGAACTTTTTTTTGCGGTTGGCTATTTTTCGTTCGCATTCCAAATTCAAGTTCATCGCGATCTAATCTTATCTTATCTTTGTTGATCACATGGTCTACGTGACAACTCAGATTCATCTCCGCTTGAATTCCTCATTCCATCAACCGCAACCGCCGTGGGGCCGGGTCGTTTCTTCAACGTTTCTTTTGCTTTTCTTTCTTCTTGAAGTTATCAACAATGGCGGAGCCATCATGAAGCCTGACTGTGGGGACTTCAGTGTCTTACATCCTACTGGTGCCGCCCGACGATGATCCGCGAGAACAGCTTTAAGCTCGAAGACGTGCAAAAACATGGTGTTTGGTCGCCGTTAGTGAGCTCAACGTGGTGATATCGTGGACGAGTGTAAAACTTCTTAAAGGTCAGTGTCATTTGTCTCCGGAAGTTTTAGTACGCTCACCACAGCTACGTTCTTCTGAGCAGACCACCGACCCAAATTCGAGCACGCGACCGAAGTGTTGGCGCCAGCTTATTGCCTGTGGACCGTTACGAGAAAACCCATGTTTCATTGTTTCATCGTTACGCCTGTCGCTCACAGTCGTCAGCGTATCACTGTCAGCGCAGGTCATCCCTCAGCGGTCACCCACCATGAGGAACGGCGAAACCTCTGTCTCTGAACGGTCCGCGAGCGATGGGTGATCCGGAGATGTTGGTTTCTCCACATTCAAACATCTATCCAGCAAGACTGTTTTTGCTATTGAACTCCGTGGGTGATTCTTCTTGATTTCTCACTATTTACATCTAACCTTTTATTTAGAATTACTGACCTACATTGACGGACTCACTGTTTCATGTGACTGGAGCGCCTCCACGACTTCTCGGGATCGCAACGATATCGAAGGTTGCAGCGGACCGGTCGATGGACATCTTCCGTCTCCCCTGGTCCGATGGTGCAACAATATGACTTGTATAAATTCAATCGTTGTTCTTCTTTGTTGAACAGATTGTGAATCGCCATGTTCCAAGTTTTATTGGGGTTGCTTCTCCTTGTTGTTCCCTCCCTCGCACTACCAGCCCCTGGGGCTTGTCAAACGCTACCGCCCAATGTACTCTCGACAGTCAACCCAGACCTTCCGAATCCATTTGCATTTGTTGATGGAACCCCCGTCCAGACCCCCGCACAGTGGGCCTGCCGCAGAGAAGAGATTTCTCAGCTTTTCCAACGCTTCGAACTAGGAACACTTCCTCCCAAACCCGAATCAGTATCAGGCTCCTTCGCAAATAATGTTTTGACTGTAAACGTCACAGAGGCTGGGAAGTCGATCTCCTTCACCGTACCAATTACCATGCCTCAAAACGCCACCAAACCATTCCCAGCTGTCATCGGCGTGGGGGGCGTCAGCGTTCCCATTCCTTCTGATGTAGCGATCATTAACTTCAACAACAACGATATCGCCTTGCAGAACGACCAGTCGAGTCGCGGTGTCGGAAAATTCTTCACCCTCTACGGGTCTAACCACTCCGCTGGTGCCCTCATGGCGTGGACATGGGGTATCGCCCGCATCATCGACGTTTTGGAGACGACCCAGGGCCATAACATCGATGTCCGTAGGCTTGGGGTCACCGGATGCTCGCGCAATGGCAAAGGCGCTTTCGTCGCAGGCGCCTTCGAAGAGCGCATTGCCCTTACCATTGTCCAAGAGTCGGGCTCTGGAGGTGCTGGATGCTGGCGCATCTCCGACTTCATGCTCAACGACCAAAACATCACCACTCAAACCGCGACCGAGATCGTACAAGAGAATGTTTGGTTCTCACCCAATTTCAACCAATACGTTGGCGAAGTCACGGTCCTCCCTTTCGACCACCACATGCTTGCTGCCCTCGTCGCCCCCCGAGGATTGATCGTCATCGACAACACAGGTATCGACTGGCTCGGACCCGAGTCTGTGTGGGGTTGCCAGACCACTGGCCACCTCATCTACCAAGCTCTTGGCGTCCCGAGTTCGATGGGAATCACACAAGAAGGGAACCACGCCCACTGCGCGCTCCCTGCAGACGAAGCGCCCAAGGTCACCGAATTCATCAGCCGGTTTATGAAGGGGCAAAACGTCAACACGACCGTTATGGACACCGATGGGCCGAACAACGTTGGGTTCTCCCAGTCCCAATGGGTTAACTGGAAGGTTCCCACTTTATTCTAAAGCTCGATTAGCTCGATTCGAGGGAAGCACTTTCCAGTCTTGATAGCTTGACGATTTGAACTCCCTTCACCCATGTATGTAGCCTGTATTACCCTTCTCTGGAACAAACCTGAAACACATCAACCGCAACCGCCTTTGTATCTGTGATGAGACTGATGAATGAGGCATATTTGAGTTTTGCAACTCTATTTTTGTTCAAAATACTGTTCACGGAGAGTCGGAAGACGTTGTATCCGTTGGAGTCGCAGGAAATCACGCCTACAATGACACTAATGATTAGCTCCGCTGCGACTGGATCTACTAATAAATTGCCATGCAGATCGCCATGAGAAAGTGCGCATTTAAGTACTTGCAGATCCATTGTGGCTTGCCATGGACTCGGACGAGACGGCCTTCGCTAGTATCTGTAATTGTCCACTGGTTTCGCCGCGAGGCGAGAAGTTGGTATTACACCAGGCAAGATAGGATTCGAATTTCGTTTAGGATTGTATCGGACGTACCGTTAGATTTTAGCTGATCCATCCAGCCACTGCTGTGTTCCAACTTGCGGATTGAATTCTGAGATATCTCACTGGGCTGTTGGAGCTTGAAGACATCCGAATATCTCTGACCTGAATGTTTGTTGATCCAACCTCATGGGACACCGGTGTCATGTCAGGTTGTCGTCGATGTTGATGAAACGCTGAGTTGTTACCTACCTCAGTTGGTCTGGAAATATCCGATCACTGGCAATGGTATGAACCTCGTGTGGAGATCAAATTTGAAACGTTCACACTGCATTCCCGACAAAAGAGAGCCACACGCTGTAAGCGGAGCAATTTGCAAACATATGGCTTAAAGCGCCCAGTCTTCATATTTTCACGCAATCATGTCCTTTCTATCATAGAGTCCCTGGCGCCCGTCGTGGAAGAATCATAGTTCAAATAGGTTCAAGTGACTTAACGGGCCTTTTTACATCTCATAGTAACTTATCGCAGTCATGGACGACCCAGGTTAAACGTTGAACTGAAGCCCGAAGCGTGAGGCTTGAAGCTTGAAGCTTGAAATTTTGAAACTTGAAGTTTTGAAGCTTGACTATCAAGCCTGTTTAGGAAGATACCCTCTTTATTTGATTCGATTATGGGGTCTGATTTTTCTAATCGCAATTCTGAGTCTATCTTCTAGTACCTCCCAGTACTGCCGCGCAGTAATGCCATGCGATCGGCAACTCTGCTTCATCTATACTTAGCACATCATCACATCTAGGGCTGGCTCAGAGTACAGAAGGCCAATTCTTGATCAAAGTGTGGCGTGGAGTATTGGGTTTAGGGGAGAATGTTCACTTCGTCTCCATCAGCGTGTATCTTTGTCGCAATCGCTCCAGTGCCGTCCTATAATACAGCCCATGGCATCGACACACGTCTTGTCGCCCCTCTTCCTTGTCCGCGCTCAATGACTGAATCACTGTTTGACCTGTCTAATGTCTCTGTGAAAAGCCTAATCGATATAGAGATCACAAGATACGCTCGCAGTAAGTCATTTCATCTTCAGTCAATGCACACAACTGACCATGAGTCATGGATCGTCAGTTGCTACTTCCACCATTATGCTTTACGACTACTGTAAGATTTTGGCGGTTCGTCCCCGCCGCACGGATGGCTACTCCTTCGTCCTCTGATCTTTGCACTAGTAATAACCATGGATTCCGAGGTGCGCTTGGCTCTCTCCCATCCAAGCGTTAACCAAGTAATTTCGATAGATCGACCTTTTCTGGGTGAACTCCACCATTGCACACCATCATCGTACCAAATGCTTACCCTGGGTATTCGTCTCTACAGCGGCCCAAGTTGTCGTTCGTGAAGGTTCTCTTCTTTTTGAACCGATACTTCATAATCCTTGTGAATTTGTGGGTCGTCTCGTCTGTCCCGACTCCCGACGGCATCACTCATCTCTTCTATGGCTGTACAGTTTCAAGCTTTATGGTAAAAATTCTCCCCCTTGCTGGCAGAATACTTTGGATTTACAATATTATGTGCAAAGGATGGTTTTCACCCAATGTGACAGATAAAGTGAGTCGTTACCGCCTCTAGTGTGAACATTCAATACTGAGATTTGTATGGTAGATGTATGTCTGCACTGTCACTTCGGTACTGACATGTTCTAACCCTCTCGCCTTCGTCTGAACCAGCTGTACGCATGGGATCCTTCTGGTTTATTTGGCGACCATCTTGACGTTAATTTCAGGCTCAAATTTCTCGTCGTATATTCTATCGACGATGATCGTTGAGATAATGCTCGCGCAAGGTACGTTTTTTCTCTCATTTTAGTCGGTGTTAGGATGATTCTCACCATCGCCATAGCCATTCTGCAAGTCCGAGTCTACGCAATATACCTGCTTAACAAAAGAATCCTGGCGTTCACTCTCATTTGCTATGTCGCATCTTCCGCAGTCGCTATCTGGATAATTTCAAACAATCTGCGATCATCGCCAGGTCAGAAACATAGCCCTTCTCGGGAATTCAGAGACATTGATGTGTCTACACCAATTTCTTTAGGCGTCGCGCGCCCAATCCCCAGCGGGAGGACATGTCTTCATCCGAGCTTATCCGCCTCTATCTATGTCGTGTGGATTGTGATGCTCCTGTTCGACTTTGCCTTGTTCAGTTTAGTTGTGGTGAGAGGTGTTTGGGAGTACTGTGCCTATGGTTCCTCTGTTTTCCGTGGTGGGAAAAGTCTATTTGGAATTCTCATCAGAGACTCAGTGCTGTACTTCCTCGTGTACGTCCGGTTCACTGTTCATATAGCCGCTGCGAGAGGAAACTAACGTGGTTTTCATATTCAGTATTCTAATAGCTTACCTCGTAACATTGGTTGCTTGGCTGACAATACCAGTAAGCGCTTTTTTTGCTCGCATCTCGAAGGTTCCACCGTCATTAAAGACTGTTCTATAGGCGTCCCTTGACGAGGCAACGGTCTTTTCCCCCGTTCTATCCTCAGTACTCGCCAACCGACTATTATTCAACATTCGACGCGAGGCTGATAGAACGAGCATAGAACTATAATGCATGTATTTTATCAATGGAGTAATCAAATATTGAACGTTGGACACACCAAGGACGATCACTAGCCCCTATCATCGTCTATAAATAGATCACTTTGGACTTGGTTCAATTTGAAATGTGAAACGGCGACAGTCATAGACGACTCGACCATCGCATACACACGTCCTACAACAATATTTCATTCTTTACATATCATCTCCACGAAAAGAGACAATCATTTGGCCGATATACAGCAACATTGCCTCCACAAACTCGATCTCTGCGCATTGCCATGATGCAGACTCCGAGGAGCACTTTCGCTCAGGAAGAGGTCATAGGAGATAGCAACGCCGAAAAGAAGGACAAGGAAGAAAGGATAGAAGAAACGACCTCGTCTATGCATTGTATTGACCCATTCCAAGTGTACCTGACGGAGGACGAGATACCGCAGAACCAGCCGAGGTTGCGCAAGTGGATGATTGTATTCGTGATCAGTATGGGAGGTCTCTGCGTCGCTACCGCGTCTTCAATGGTCAGTTGGATTCATCTCAAACTTGGATTTCTATGAATAGACGACAATGTCAAACCATCTCTTTAACAGGCGAGCTTCACTGAAGACGCTGTTGCACGCGAATTCGGGGTTGGCGTCGAGGTCGCCATACTCTCCATTAGTTTGTGTATCGAGGGATTGGGCGTGGGCCCACTTGTCTTCGGTCCACTTTCCGAACTGTATGGAAGGAATTTGGTATATAGGTCCTCCTATATGCTTTTCTTTGCGTTTACCTTCCCAGTGGCCTTCGCACCTAATATCGGTGAGTGGTATTTATCATGATGATAGACCCGGAACCTCTGAATCATATACATCATTTCAAAGCTGTGTATCTTATCTTCCGCTTCGTCAGTGGGTTCTGTGGTTCAGCGTTTTTGAGCGTCGCGGGAGGGACGGTGAGTGACTTGTTCGATGACCGGACTGTTGCTACGTATGTCGTTTCACTACCACTCGCCTTCTTGGATGCTCTCGAATATGTTTTCGAATCATCAATGCTCATTTAATCCTTCCTAACAGACCAATGGCATTCTACACAATCTTTCCGTTTATTGGACCGGTCCTTGGACCATTGATCAGCGGGTACGCGTGAACCACATTGAATTTGAATCACTCTGGAATGGACTTCATTCTCATCTCACAGGTTTATCAACGAGGTACTGTGCCGAGCTTGAGTCATTTCTGGCGACTTCTGACCAAGTACACGACAGCATTTAGACTGGCGGTGGACATTTTATATCTTACTCATCTGGACATTTGTGGAGATGATTGCTATCGTAGTGGTACGTCTCACCCTCTGGAAACTCCTGTGACATAGGACTTTGCCAACGGGTGACCGGATAGGTTGTTCCAGAGACATATACCCCCCAACTTCTGAAATACAAGGCGAGGAGGTCGTTCAAAGAAAGTCTCTGAAATACTTGGAAATTCTGACATCTTGGACTATGATAGGCTCCGGAAGGCTGGGGAAAAGAGATTCTGGGCGCCTTTGGAGCGTCAGGAAACAAACCTGCTCAAGACACTTGGTGTGTCGTGTTATAGGCCCTTTCGTAAGCCGCCAATTGCACGATGAGATTTGGTTAACTAACCACGACAGCATGTTGTAGAACTCATTATTTGTGATCGGATGGCATTACTACTGGATGTATGGTGAGACGCCTTCCGTTTCATCAACTTTTCAATGATGTTATCGGTATGTACCAGTGACTGATCACCCTTTTGCCAAATCTACCAGGAGCGCGCTCGTCCTCGGGATTTTATACCTCACTTTCCAAGCGTTTCCGGTGATATTTATGAGCGTACACGGCTTCAACATGCAGATGACTGGCCTCACGTTTATTGGAATTGGTGTGGGTATGATTATAGGAATATGTACCCAGCCGTACTGGAATAGGTGACGCATTCTTCAACTATCTGGGGTGTTACTCAACGGATTACAGATTCTATAGACGAACAGCTGAACGCAATAATGGTCGTGTCTCCCCTGAGACTCGGCTTGTTATGGGAGAGTATGGTGCCATCTTTGTCCCTGTTGGTTCGTCCTTTCCTTCCTTTATTTGTGACTGCCCGCAAAGCCTTTTCCCGCCAGGACTCTTTTGGCTCGCCTTCACAACATACCGTGGTGTCCCCTGGATAGTGCCCGTCCTCGCCTCAGTCCCATTCGGCACGGGGATCTATTTCGTATTCAACTCGGTATTCACCTACCTCGTCACTGCCTACCGACCCATCGCCGCTTCTGCGATGGCGTCGAACAGCTTCATGCGTTCGACATTTGCGGCTGTGTTTCCGCTATTTGCACGCGCGATGTATCGTCGCCTTGGGACGGTTGGCGCTACGGCTCTCCTGGCTGGTTTGACGAGTGTGATGGCACCACTTCCATTTATTTTCCGGAGGATTGGGGGGAGGATCCGTCAAAAATCTCGGTTTGCGCAGCATTGAGCTCTATTAATATTGGGAATTAGAAAGCAAAGACTTGATGTACATGATGCTCAGCCTGATGATCCCAAGCGCCCATAGTCATCAAATTAAACAAAGGAAATCTCTACAGCAAAGGCAACATTTGAAGAAATTACTCTAAAGAAACGACATCGAACAAATGCAACCAATCGGTTCCTGTGTACTTCCAGAAAATCATCAGACACCATAAAACCCCTCTGAACTTGGGCCTTGAAGCTCAAATTGACCTTGCAAGATTGGAGCGAGGGGAATTTCGAAAAATCGCTAAGACATATGTCGAGGTTATGAAAATGTCCTAGGTCGATATTGTAAGATCCATCTTCTTTGAAGGCGATGAACGTCGTGGGGAACCGAAAGGAGATTGTGGACACGCATGGATTTGCGCAAGAATTGAGGATGGATAACATGCACGGCGAGACCCAGAACAAATTATACCGTGCGTCAGGTTGATCCGAGTCCGAGTAGTATGCGGGCTGTATGCTGAGATCGATTTGCTTCAGGGATGTCATATCGCGGAGGTCAAACCCGCTCGTATCCGCATTGAATAGCTTCAATGACCATACTGCGGGGGATTTCACGGTCAGAAAGACATATAAATCAAAAGAGAAACGGCACCTTCTGTAACAACAGACAACACCTCCAGGTTGGGATACTCCTTCGAAACTCTATTAAGAAGTTGAATGTCCTCGAATTCTTTAAGGACTATATGCAATTCTCTCATGGATAGATGCGGATGCTGTTCGTCCTCCAAAGGGTATATTGCATCAAGAAACACTTGGAAGCCAGACTTGAGAGTCGCTTTTTCTAGCGCTGGGAGCGGAAGCAAAGCAATCCCGGAGTTTTCATCATACTCTGGAAATAACTCGGGGTCCGAATTCATAGGCGCACTGTCGTGGTGGGGTGCGAACCCATGGTGTACGATGTATGCTGAGTCCATGATAACATGCCTGACGGTCGTTCCACGTAGAATGTGCATGGGTATTATGTCAACATACTCGAACATCAAGGTCAATGATGGAGTGGCACGAATAAGATAGAGCAATCCAGAGCGAAGGGCGGGCCCGAGGGCGTCCCAGTGTACGAGGGTGTAGCCTTGATGTCGGATGGTCAGAAACCGAAATGCATCGCTGGAGGAGCATACCGTTCCAAGCATCTGGAGAATGTCGATAGTATAGTCCCGTGTTTGGCTGAGTATCTGATTCTCAGAGCGTGACAATTCGTCGTCTATCGTGGTGCTGCTGTATCTGTGCCCATATAGCGCATTGGAAGTGACTTGAAATGCGAAGTCGAATCTTCTGATGAATGGAAGGATGGAGCATGGGCTGTTGCACTCCCCCGACGCTGGGGGTCGCATCAGGTCGACAAGGAGCTTGAGTCTACGATGGTTCTCTTCGGCGGTGGTGTCCATATAGCTTATGCCGTAGTTGAGTTTAATCTCTGAAAAGATATAACCACGCGCCCGGTGGCGAAAGGACCTTGACACAGAAAGACAGGCTCGAAGAGCAGGGCGGAAGTCAAACAATTCGTCGATGACGAGGTCGTGGATTTCGACTGGAAATCGCGGGCTTCCTGGGGTATTATCCATGGTTAACGTTGAAATTTGAAATTTGAAATCTTGATGAATGGATGGATCGATGATCGATGAATCGATGAAGGTGGTTACAGAGAGGGTAGCGGAGAGCTGGACGATTCGCAGGTCAAGCGGAGTTTACCGGAATAGAAGTTAACGGAACATTGTTCAGGCCTTTCCCTTTCAGACTGGCAAGTTGGAATCTTGTTGTCCTTTGGCTTTTTTCTTGCAAACAAAATGGTGATATTACCGGAAGTCGTGCAGTGGATTGCTTGAGTACATCATAATTGTATATATTTTAAGCCGTTAATGACAGGGTCCGACGCATCGTGTTACAATTTGAAGAAAAAGAAAAAAAAAAAAAAAAAAGGTTGGGCCGCCGAGGTTCGCAAACACCGTCGCAGTCAGGCGTTCAGCTCCAGCAACGAAGCCTCCACGAAACCGTGATGTAAATTCTGTTTCAAAATTCGGGCACTGAGAAGGCTTCTTAGAGGGTAGCCTCCAAGAGATTCACGTCGTTTGTTTGCTCAACAAACACAAAATAATCGAGGTGGAATGCACTATCGAGATTTGGCGAGTCAGTAGCGTGAACCGGACACAGTGTCACCGTGAAGGGCTCGATTGGGTGAATGAAGGTCGCGCAACATCTGAACGACATGAGGCGGAATGACTGGTCGGTGAGGCGCCGACGGTGGGTTCGAGCGCGATTGTTGGATGGTCTCTTGCTCGTCCCCGGATGTGTCTTCCTCAGGGGCTTGAAAAGTTGAGGAAGAGTAGTCTTCTTCGTCAGAGAGAGAGGGTGATATTTCTTCTTCAGAGTAGGTGTCTTCTTTCAATCTTGTGGTTGAAGCGATGGATGGTTTGGGGGAAGAGGACAAGGAACGTGGACCCGAAGGCGATGTGTTGATTCTGCCTCCTGCTGCTACCTTTTGCTTTCCCTTTCTATTCCCAACTGGCATTGCCCTCGGCGAATTCAGGCCCGAGGACCCCGACTTTGAGGTCGTGCCGCTCATCACTTCTTTGTGACATTCCCAAGCCATCTTCTTGCGCAATGTACTCATCAGAGCATACATCTCTTCGCGCGTGGTATCGTCCATATGTTGGACCTCCCATGGTTGAAAATCGGCCAAGTGTATTGGCGTAGCCGGGAGTGACTGCGAAGCTGGTAGGACAGCGGGAGGGGTATATGGATTCATTCTTATTCCTGTGGTAGATATTCGTGGTAAACGTAAACCCTGAAAACGAGGAGTGTGGACTAACCTGTATTGCGAGTCGGAGCATATCTTGAGTGCGACGCAGTTCTTTCTTCTTGTTTTGGGGAGGACCCATCTGTAGTTATAATGTAAGTAAAGGCCGCGAAGTGACAGCAGGCGCAACATGAAGACGAAGGGAGATTTGTTGGAAAGGATATAGAGACTGACCTTGGCCCGAGCTTGCAAAGGAATTTCTAGCGTACGCGTCACCCCCAAGGTTTGCGGTTTGAGACCTGTGGACCTGCGTTGAGTTGTCGTAGTGATGGTATCCCCCGTTTATCATGGTGAAAGTGGGAGAGCCGGAGATGTGGATGTTGCTTGCGCCGTGGAACATAGACGACATTGTCCCTAGCTATGGTTCAAATGACAGTGGTACTTTGCAAAAAAGAAAGCGGGGATAGTTGGTTGGGTTGCTTTCGTGGGGAGGGCAGTCTAAATACGTTCGCTCAAGGCGATGCTGAGCAGTGCCAATGCCGAGACGTGTACAGCTCCTTGCCCTACGACACAGTGAATCATCAAAACGATAGAATGCGTCAGCTGATACAGGCGCAGTGTACATGGTGCGAGGCGCCAATTTACACCAAAAAAATTAGTTGGTGGTTCGATGGATGGCTTATGTTTTTGAAAAATCAGAATGAGTTGGTGCGGTGACTGCCGTTGATCTTGAACATCAATCATCATTGCATCACGTGTTTATCTGCCCTGAAGTTAATTTACGAAAATTCTGTTCCTGGATTGTCGCGAAATTCAGAATACAAAGCGCGTAACTTGCGCACAACCTGCGGTTCCTCCTCCTAATTTTGTTTTTCTGACGGCCTCTGGGCTCAACGACTTAGCTCTGCTGTCTCGTATGATATATCCTCAAAAAATGCGGTTCCAGCGGAGGCTCGACGAACTTGAATGAGGGTCGATAAGGAGTTGGCGTGTCATGTTATTTCGACCATTCCATGACGCGTCGCAGTACTCAAACGACACAGACAAGAGAGGTGATTTGACACGCGTTGCCTGATCCTCATGAAAGATGACATATAACTGCATTCTTTCTTATCTTTTCCCTCAGAACTCTACACATGAATAAAGACGTTATCGTCATGTCCTTTACCTCAACGTGTCTTGACTCGCTTCACCGGGCTTCCTAGTTTGTGGCATTCGGTGCCTACACGCCCCATATACCGTGAATCTCCTTCCTTTTTGTCGACTCTCCGATATCGCTCGCTGATGTTATACGGTCATGGTGGGAGTTCTCTTGTGCGGCGAGCCGCGAATCTGGGCATGAGGTCAATGTGGACAAGCCTCATGCTCTCGGGTCTGGGAATACCTACATCAAACAGGCGATTCAAGTTGCAAAACCTCACCAATTGTGGGCCTGTTACTCTTCTTCGCATATATCTTGCTCACTGGTCTCAATAGCTGGGTATCTCGAACATTTGAATAGCTCGTTCGAGCTGCCAAGGTTTCAAAAAAACCTACTATATGCGCTATTGTATGCGAGCTATGACCCACACATCCATCCATCAATGCGGGTATATCTGTCATCGCAGACAACACGTTGGGTCCTCATGCTGGGGTTTACTGATCTCCTGCGATAACGCCGAGCCTGTTCATCGCTTTATAACCCCCACATGAAGGTAGACCCAGATGTAACACCCCCTCCATTCTCGTGTCCATCTCTTATGGCTCTTCCTCCCCAACCTCTCTTTCATCTACCCCAGTATCTCTGGGCGTTCTAGGTCTTGGACCATCGGAAGACATGCGCATTTCAAGTATCGACACCTCGATCAAGGGTTCCACTCGTCACAGACATAGGCCTTGTCTCTCTTTCTATCCTGGGCCCTCTCCTATACGCCCTCGTTCTCCATATGCTATTCATAGGCGACGCAGATGTCTTGTTTCCCTTATAACGCCTTCCTGGGATGATACCGTTCCTTGTGGTCCCCCCTGGTCCCAACTTCCTGAATGAATCACCTTCGGCGTGGGGTTCCGCTGTCGACCTCGCTCATCCAGAAGGTCTGAACATTTAAATTGAAGTCTTATCCCCCAAGTTCTTCACTTTCGTGGTTTCTGAGGGTCCGACGACGTCTTCTTCGACGTCGTCGACACACATGCGCAACGAACATCAAATCAACCTCTCAACTTCCCCTCCTACTACGGTCTGTTAGGCCCACCCACGCACCCACGCACCCCCGGATCACATCGCTTTACCCCCGCTGCGATATCCGAGTCTCCCTAATCGTGGCCCTTCCATTCAGGTGGCGCCGAAATCATGGATGTCCTCTCGGGAAAGGACTTGGAACAGATTTCTTGGGTTCTTGTCTGGAGGCGGAAATATACTGGAGGCCCTCTCTTGAAAGAATGCGTTCTCGAAAGAAACGATGGACGATGGGGGATTCTGCTTATACTCTGGGATTTTTGCTGCATTGGACATAGCCCTCTCCACAGGTCTGTTGGCCCCCGTCTAGCTTGGTCCCAGATTGCCCTACGCTCCTTCCTTCTGTTTTGTGGTTCTCCTATTTCAGATTCGCATTCAAGTTGTCCCAAGAGGCTTTATACAATATGGTCCGATGGGAGGACATTACTATACTGCTCATATTTGATCCATCTTCCGCATGCGACAATGGATAGCGCCTATCCGAAGATCGTTCTACAAGGTAATCATCAACTACTTCTCCCCTTCGCCCTTGGATGGATCGATATTTTTCTTCGCCCGCATGCATGTGACTTCGACGAACCGCGTCACTTGGAATCGTTCTTTCGATTTCGAGTGGACTGACCCTTTGATAGCTACATTTTGGTATTATAACGTGCTTTACCATTAGGAGGGGACTGGATACATAATAATGATGACTTTTTCGTAAGTCTCTTTTCGAATACACGTTTTCATCTTCTTCTCACATCATCTAGGCTTTCGAATATGTTCCAGGGGACTAGGAGGAACTTAAACCTTATACTTTTCATGATATTCCAGAAATTCCTTTTACGTTCATTCAAAGCGCCTGTACTCCATGGGCACACGTGAGGCGCGGTGGGGCGGGCAGAAAATTTAAGGTTTAATCATCCAACAAACCCTTTTGCCCATTTCCGTTGATTTTTTTTTCTCTTTGACGTATTTGATGAAACACCGCACAGGCGAACGACGTCGAATAATCATGGGACTTTAGTCGGCGCACTCTTACCTCTTTGACACAGTTTCCATCGGACCGAGATTCCCATCATCGGTAATTGGCACACGCGGCGGAGCGACAGAGCGCTGGGTCGGGATTGCCTTATTCTAACGCGCCTCGCGGCCTTCACTCTTCCAATCTATCGATGTTCTTTTTCGCCTCGAATTTCGAATTTCGAACACGGGTACGTTTGAGTCGTTGACGGTCTAGACTGCCAGTGGAGCTTGGGTAATAACCACCAAACCACACCATCCCACTTCTCCCGAATGGCGATGTGTTTTTTTTCAACGTCGAACGTACCGGATATTTGGCGGTGAGTTGATTTCGAAGACATAAACTCAAAAATTGGTTTGTTCAAATGGCTCACACAGACATAGCGTGTGTGTGTGTGGTTAGGGAAGGATAACGAGGGGAGTGTTTGTCTGGTCAAATTATGAGAATGAGACCAGCGGGACCGTCGAATCGAGAAGTCAAGACTTGGCGACTAAAGTGGTCATACAACGTCGTTCTCGAATTCAAAGAGGGACCTTGGAAGTTATCGCCCACGATAATATTCAACCCTGCGCGTCTTCAAATTCGTATTTACACAGAGACGTAAAGTCGGGAAGGGTGTCTTGTATTGCTATGAGGTAAGAGTGTCAATTCCAGTGATTTCAACCCTCAGCGGGCCCTCGATGACAAGTGTCCCGCCCTGATGTTCGGGCGTCCTTGGGTCCTGATTATTATAACGTCAAAATCAGGCTTGGAGGACACCAACATCTACCGTGACCAACATTCGGAGCGCGTTCGATGTGCGTGCGTACAATTTACAGTTTCATCGAACGGGACAACTTCGGGTCTCGAAGACAGATGCCTTTTACCTTCTCAGAACGACTTGAGCGTATGTTCCTCATACCCAAATTGGTGACTAAAGTTCACCTCCGCCATGATACACTCCGAAACTGGGTGAGGGCACCCAAAGAGGAGACTGGTGTTCATGATGGTTCTGGACCTCACAGAAAAGGGTGCGAGTACGCCACCGACCGTTTGCGACGCCAAAGTGTGCAGAATTAGGAAGGTGAGAGCCAGAGCGCCACCGCCAGCCCGGCTTCTTTCTTGTGGATCATTGGCATCAGCATCATCGATTCATCGTGGTGTGCGTTGGCCGCCCGCTCAGTTCATGAATGTTCGTCCCATGATGATGATACTTATCGATATTCCATTGGTTTCTTCTGAGATGGGGAAGGGGCTGGTATGTTCTTCCATCGTTCTAGTCCTCCACGAATGGGCTTGGGGCAAAGCTTACATCGGCAGTGGGCAATCGCAAAGTTCAGTCATTCTGTATGTGATATGTCTGTCGTTTCTTCATTCATCAATCCACTAAACTCTTTTTTCCAAAACATCTTCTCACCTGCAGGTCGCCTGCCAGCCCGGGTCTCCTTCACTGCCTCTTCGCTCAGGCAGAACCTCGAAGCGAGATGAAAAGAAGGGGGAAATGGTCGAATATATTTCTCATCATTCTTTCAGGCCAAAACCCTCATGTGTCACGAGGTGCGTCGGAGTCGCCTGGATATGGGTTAGGGCACACCTCGCTCCTTGATCCTCTTATCCCCGACCTTTCCCTCTTTTCGTCGTTCTCAGCTGCTGATTTGCTTTACGCTCCCCTCCCCCAGGCTCCCGAACGGACGTGGGAGTGATATGGGGGTGTAAGGTTTGCGATTAGTCATTGGATTATGAACCCCAAAAACAAAATCGTGGATATTTGTACGCCTCCCCCGAGTCTCTTCACCGCTGGCCGCCCGGCAGGTAGGCGCGAATTCGAATTCGCACCTCAGAACTTGAGCAAGACAGAAAGACAGAGCAGAGCCTCGTCGTTCATGGACACCTGCGTTTTGGCGTTTTAGAGTCGCCTCAAACCCCATCAACTGGTGGCGTTGGAAGGTCCTCCCCTGACTCGATTCTAATTTCTCGTGTCCAACGTCCATAGCCACATCTAACGAACATGTGGTGAATGAAACGAAGGACGCTAGAGAGTCTAGAGACCTGTTGCGAAGTTATATCCTTATCATCTTAGCCTTGGATGGTCACTGGTGGCCCGGTTTTCCCGACTTTCAAATTGGCGTTGGGCAGTGTGTATTTATCCTTCTCAGTGCTCGCTCCCCCATTCCGCGTGGAAAATGCTCTTCGTGCGAGCACAGACACAAAAGTACAAAACAGAGGCGCAACTTGGCAAGACATAAATACGCGTTCAAGGAATATTCGAACTTCGATAAAAATTGACCTCGTGGTAGAGGGAGTCTTCCTGTATGTTTTTTTTTTTTTTTCTTCCCCGTGCGGCCAGTGGGTCTGGAATCCAGACTCTAAGATTAGATTTAGACATGTCAAATTTCAAATTTATTTACGACCTTTCTTATTGTTCTGTTCGTTTTGGGAGATTATGGTTTAATATGTACTCGCTCTGAGCCGTAAGTAAGATTACGAATTTTTTTGGGGGATTTTTTTTTCCCTGTACCTTAAATGTCGTTTTTCTATTTTATTTTATTTAGCGTGGTCAAAACATTCGTGAACAAGGGGCGGGAAAGAGGGGGGATGACAACTTGAAGCGGAGGGAGGGAAAACATATCCTGGGATTATGGATATAGCGACAGAGACAGAGAGAAAGAGCGAAACGCGGAAAGGAATGTGGATGAGGATGCGACGGCGACTTTACCTCGAATGGTATATGTTCAGATTGGTCTTAGGCCTCAAGCTGCTCGTGCTCGAGAAGCTCGAGCTTCGAAAACCAAATGCTGCATGCAACGGTTTGTGCGTGGAAAGCGGAGCCGATTGGATTTTTGGCCATCATCTATTGAAAAAATACAGCACACACACCCCGGGAGAAAAGAAACAACAACAACAACAGCCCCAAGGTCAAAAGCAAAAGGCGGAGAAAGACTGACTGAAGACCTACAATACGACGTGCAGAAGAGGTTTAGCTATGCGACGGTGCGACGGTGATTGATGATGCAAGTGGGGCTGGGCCCGGTGAGTGTATGTATGTGTGAGGTGAGGAGAGGGAGGATGGACAAGATCTGGAGAGCGGCTACGGCTCCGCGTTGCGGCTGGCTGGGTGCCCTGGGGGTTGATAACCACTGACCACGACCAGAAAAAAAAAGAAAAAAAAAAAAAAAAGGTTGGCGATTTGGTACTATCGCTATGAGATAAGAATAAAAAAAAAGGTGGGACAAAGTCAAAGAACGGAGAGAAGAAGGGAGAGGCGGGAGGTGAAGTACCTTGAGAGGCGCCAGAGCAATGATAACCGTTGCTTGGGGGAAACAAAGACAAAGGAGAAGGAGGAGTTGGGGTAAAATGCGTGGGGGTATATGCGGAGTATGGATATGGATATGGATATGGATAATGAATATGAATAATCGGGGCGGGGTCGTGAACTGGGTCATGATAAAAAAAAGTAAGTAAACCAAGAAAAGTTGAAATGAAAAAAATGAAATGAAAGAGAAGAAAAGGTCGCCAAAGGTGGTCTGGAATGATAAGAGGGAAAAAAAGGTGTTTGACGTGTCGCACATGAGTTGAGATGAAGATCCGAAGGAGGTGAAGGACGAGCGAGAGCGCGAGGTTGGCGGGCAGCTGGGCGGGAAGATCACGGCCGTCAAGGACGCATAGTCGAGCCCAGGGTAGGAAAAAAAAAGAGGGTCGATGTATGGTTTTCCCATGTCCGTGGTCGGAGATGGCGGGTGGGGAGGGAGAGGGTGGAGTTGTACACAGTACGCCTCTTGTGGCGGGACATGGGAGACCCCTCGGCGTTCGGAGTCGGGTCCTTCCTTCGGTTCGTCTGGGTATTGTCGTTAAAGGTAGGCGGCGCGAGGTACAGCGAGGTATATGGAGCGCGACGGATTATATGATTACAGGCCCACGAAAGAGCGGTGTGAAAAGAAGAACAGAGGGGTGGATGGTACGATGGTGTGTGATGCAGATGGACAATTACAGTGGGCGTCGGACAACCTCGAGCCAACGGTTCCCCCTCCAGGGTAAAAAAACAGATGAAAAAACATGAAAAGAGGGGGGTTTTTTTAAGGCAACACGAATGTTGGTAGAAGAACAAATGAGCGAGGTTGCGTGTAAAAAAAAAAAGACGAGAAAGCAGGTTGGAGGGATAAAAATACAACATATCCATAACATGAAAGTCCAACGACAAAAATGAAATGAAAGAAAGAAAAGAGGAACAAAAGAACAAAAGGTGAGTGGGGAATGGCAGGACCCAAGACGCGCAGCATCCGCAAGTCGAAGAAAAGTTTCCCGAGGTCGGAGGAATCAAAAACCTTGGCCGGCCATCATCTCGTCGAAGCCGAGGTAACTCCCTAGACTCTGACTCCCATCATGGTGGTACAGCATACCGTCCGACAGATGCCCATAGTCCTGCCCATACACAAGCTCGTGCTCAGGAATCGCGATGCTCTCCGTGAACTTGGACAAGCCGTCGAACGTGTTGATGGGAGACTGGATCTTCGACAGGTCAAAGTCGTCGCCTTGGAACATCGACGGTGCGTCACCCCAGACATCCCAGGTCGCCTGCGCGTACTCCTGCTGTTGCTGCATCTCCAGCTGCAACTGCATCTCGGCCTGCGCTTGGGCTTCCAGGGAGGAATCCGACGAGAGCTGGGCGTAGAGGAGACCGGAATCGGGTGTGTAGGGTCCTGACGACGGAGAAGAGGGTCCTGACGACGAGCCGACAGACGATGACGGGGAGACTTGGAGGGCGGAATCGGTATGCTCCGGGATCCTGATCTGCTGAAGCGGTGACATGGTGTCCTGTTGCATATCTGGCGTTGGGGCGAAAATGCTCCTCAAGAATTCAGAAGACTGAGCAACGAAAATAAGGTGAGTTTATAATTATAGTTCGAAACGAAAAATGACTGAAAGACAGCGCACCTGAAGGGCTTGTTCGAACTGTCCTGACATCGCATACGGGGGTGGGACGTATGGTTGGCTAGGAGGAACGTAGTCGAATGAGGAGAGAACATCTTGCACAGGACCGGTATAGGCTGACCGTCGACTGATCATCGGCAGCAACGAAGGCGAAGTCGGACTCGCGGGCATGTAGACGTTCGGAATCTGGATCGCCTGGTACGGAGGCGGACTGGGCTCTGAATTCGAGCGAGGATGGTGCTGGCGACGAGGGTCGGGGATGATGTAGGAGAGAGAGTTGGACTCATCGTACTCCAACTTCTTCACCTTCTTGTTGTTCTTCGTCTTGCCATCCTTGTCCTTGGACCGCTGCGGACGATAAACATAACCCGGATACATCTTCTCGTGCTCCAACTTCTTTTTCTTCGCCATCTCCTCCCACTTTGCCCGCTCCTCGCTCGAAAGGCTCTTCCACTGCTGGCTGATCGTTTTTGACAGATCCGCCTGACGCTGCTTCTTCGCCGGACCCTTCGTTGTCGCCGCCGCCTCGTCCTGCGCCGCCTGCCGCTCCTCACAACACGCACGTCGGAAGAGAATGAAGGCGTTCTCCGGTCGCTTGACGTAGTCCTCCTCGCCCTTCTTCGGTCGCCGCTCCGGGTTCTCGCTACTGCACGACCCTTTTCTGTGCTGAAGAGAGATAGCCTCGAGTGGAGAGATGAGGACGTTGGCACGCAGTGTCTGGCATGTAGGGGGTGGGGGAGTGAATGATGTTGATGATGATGAAGATGATGTGGTTAATGTACATTGCTGGTCTTGCTGTGAAGGGAACGAAAAGGGCTCGGGCGAATTCGAGCGCGAAGAGTAAGGACTGTCGAGGTTATTCGTAACGGGGAAAACGAAGGCGCGTGGCATTGGGGACACGATCTTGAAGGAAGGGTCTTGGGCATCCGTCGTCACTTCTAGTGCTGGATAGCGTTGGGTAAGAGGTGTAATATTGTTATTCTGTTGTGAAGATGGACTTACTTCGGATATCGCGAGTGCGTTGGGCGGGCATGATTGTTTATCGTGTCGACAATGAGAAAAAAGGTCGTAAGGAGAGTGGAAAGACAATGGGCGTATTGATAGTCGGGAAAAGAGAATAATGAGGAGGGGGAGGGAGGGGATGAGGGGGAGAAAGAATAGTGGTGTCGCAATTCGAGGATTCCAATCGTTTTCTTTGTCTCCCTGCGATCGGGAGAGAACAATTGCGCGTGAGCGGGGGCACAAAAAGAACAAAAAACACAATACGGGGTGCGGATAGTTTTATAGGTCTAGTCAGGAAACCAATACGAATATAGGTTCCGCCGAAGGCCACGAGCCCTCTCATTTCGTAACCTCCACCTGCGATTCGCTTTCATTGTGTCCTCCCAAAACGGACGCTTCGAGGGACCACCCACCCGATATGGTTCCCTAGTCCCATTTGCCCCGTTTATTTGGCCTGCCAATGGAGATTCCTCTCTTTTCTTATTGTCTTTTCACCGAATTCTTGGGTTCCACCCTCCCCCGGTCGCTTGGTCCGAAATCAATTGGAACCGCATCTTATCTATGTTCCCTCCATCCACGTAAGATCGCCCCTTGCACTTTTCTCTCCGCGGACGCAAATGGTTATCACTCCCGCCCCCGTCTCAAGTTTTCAAAGCAGATCCTCTTCATACTCTTTGCATTGCAGAAGAGAACAGCACAGCACCCTTCATCTTCACCCTCATCCTCATCGGATACTAGGCCAGAGATAAAATTATACACGTGTGCCAGAAATAGTTTAGCGCAACTGAACCCTTCACGCTTCCGAATATGGCAATCGAGACCCGCCCGCTCGTCTGCGCTCTCTGGCGTTTACTCACGATACAGCCACCTTCTCCCGATTGACCCCATCCCTCTATCCGTTCAGTGTTCCGTGATACACAACTCACTTCGCACTTGATTGACGATGTAGCCTTATAGCTCTCACCCCATATCTCTGAGAAATCTTGAATCGAAATGCACTCCGAGTCTGCGTGAGGGGGAAAACAATCCATCTGCTCAATGGGGTGTTCCGGGCGTTTAGAGAAATTCATAGTTGTATCTCGTGATACCGGACGTCATCATGCTGTTCTACGGTGACTTACTCAGGGAGACTTTCCTTATACAGCCATATGGAATACCGGGATGCTGCTGGAATTAGAAACAGACTCCGGAAGGATATGTCCGAGTTAATATTCTTTTGCCCATGCCCTCTGCCCCGATAATACGGGGAGAGATAGAGAGAAAAGACAGAGAAAATGCCCACAACCCAAGGCGTAATAGCCGATAAAATCAAGCTCCATCAAACGCTGTTCAATGAAGTTTAACGAGGACAATGGATCCTGGAACGTTTCTTTCGTCAAACACAGAAGAGTATTTCTAATATTACTCCCATTTTAGTCCTGCGTACCTCGAGTATGTATGTAGAAAGAGAAATATATCCACACATAAAATAAACGACCCTTCCGACCGGTGAACGGAAGCACAATTTTTGATGGAGAGTCCGAGAGTTCGTTCATAACAAGATCGGGGTTAGATCAATAAAACCTGATCTAGGGTTAGGACTCCCGAACCTACTCCCTCCATTGTGGGCTGAATGTGGGCCTGAAATCTCAGAATGATAGACGGCAGTTTAGACTTTGCTCGAGGGTTATGAAAAAGGCAGAAAGCCTAAGCGTTGGTAGGCGACCTGCCAGGAGACAATTGAAAAAACGCCAGGGTACAGTGATTTGAATCATACCTTGAGCGAAGAGGCGCTCGTGGTTAACTCATCACTTTCGTTTAAGGACATTCTGAAGGTCCAAGCTCCAAATTGAAGACGCACTGGTATGACGAGGGAATGAATGGATCATATATGAATAGGCCCCTCAAATTAACCAGCCAAACCACGATGCTACCCGATCATTCAGTGTCAGTGGGAATAGCATGGCCAAAATATTTTTATATTGCTCAGAATGATGAGAAGAAGTGAAGGGTCTGAACAAGAGCCGTGGATGTCTGAAATGCTGACTCGGTGAGATACGTTTGATCGTATCTGCTCTGACCACCGTCGGTATGTAATGTACTGGGTTGATAGCAAATCTCAACGTTCTGTGCCAGTGTGAACCCCACTCTAAATAAAGAATGACAGTCGACAATTCGGAACTTGGAAGACGTATCTGGGGTGTGCATTTGCTGTGTAGAGAATTATTGGAATGGGCCAGAGACAGCAAGTGTCTCTACATTTCGGGGCGCAACGACCAGGGCCTACACTACAATGATCGAGGGGGGACCTCGCTCCATCACGACCAGACATTTTCATTTTGGTCGAGAGACTCAGACCTGGCCCAAAAAACGGTGAGAGGTCATACTAGTACGATCATGATATTCATTCAAATCCCATTCAGGCACAACTCCTGGGACTTGAATTCGTCCACCCAGTTTGGACCGCTACTTCAATACATCCACTGACGACCCGTGGTGCGTGAGGCTTCAAGAAAGGCTTCCTGTTTCTGTAAAGATAACTAGACAGACTTTTACACACGTATAATTAAGCTTGACAGAACAATGGGCACAGATAGGCACGAGGCGCTTGATTCGCAATCGCAGTCGCGTCTCTTGGGTTCTGGATTTCTGTGAATTTGACACGACCGTGGAGAGATTAAGCGTGATATGTACCGTGGTGTGAGTCATTCATCAGAGGGGACAGTGTTCCCGACGACTGAGCGAGGCAAAGATCTGATGTCTACATGCTATCTATCTGTCACCGTAGGTCGTGGTTGCAAGTGGAAACCGTATTGATTTTTAAATAGACATTGAGCCAGGGCAAAAAGTAGGACGCATCCAAATCACACTCGCGCCATGTACTAGCGTCTCATGCGCGGTCGAGTCATATTCTGGTTAAGTAACACGATGTGCACATGGGAATGGATATACGATCTCCGAAGGGGGCAATCCCCAAGCTTCGCTGGGCTTGAAAACCTACACACGCCGTCACCGCGGGAATCTAATCAAAAGCTTTTGCACGCTGGACATCTGTGGCGCATTTCTTCTGTGCGTCTGACTCCCCCCCCCCTTCGATCGCAATTGGATTCCGAAGAGTGGGATTAATTTATACGACGTCACCATTCGGTGCCTCCTAGTATCGACACACCTCATGTCTTATGTAGGATTCAATGGAGAAGCGCGGCTCTGTAAGCAAACAGGTGGGTTAAGGAACTACCAGAAGGTCACAGTGAACACATATTCTTAGATTATGATTATACCGGAGTAGATACCCCGCGACATTGACCAATCTAGGGCGGTATTTCCAGTCGCGATCATGACGTCTTCGCGGTCAATCTCGTGCTTTTTTTTGCCTGAATAGGCGAACAATGGGTGTGATTTGAGCGCACTTCGTGGATAAGAAGCGGATTAATTTCTGTCAGTGAGACCTACTCTCCCATATCTCGGAAAGAGGTGAACTAGAAGTTATGAAAACTATGAACGCTTACATAGTTTTTTTTTTTTCGTTCACGCACTGTTGTTGTGTTATTGTGGCCAGGGATTCGATGAAGCGAGGCGAAGTTTAATGGCAGAAATGTGACAGCTTATGGGAGGCCTGTCCTCCTTCAGGACTGAGTCATGTAGTACCCGCGATATCGTATTTCAATGGCCGAGGAAATAATACCATACTGCGCCGCACATACGATTTTGGTTCACGCCCACGACGAAGTCCTATTACCTCCAGTGTTTTCATGTTTCAACCACGTCTTTTGAGTTTCAATGGACTTCCCAAATAGCGATCCGGAAACCCCTTGGTTCCTACCCATCATCAACCGTGTGATAATAATCATCAGAAACGGAGGGGATTGAGGAATAGATGAAGCTTCGCCACCGTGACAGATTTGTGGTCCTACACAACTTGTTTTGCTCTACCAGGAACATGTATTCACCGTCTGGGATCAGAAATAATTAAACTACATCTGTACTCCTTGTTCTGGTGTTTCTGATATGGATTCCTATAGCATGTTACTAGGTAATGAATCATATTTAGTGTACTTATTCTTGTGCACATCCTCCATGAACGCCGAATGCAACAGAATCAGAGATACTAACTTCAACGGTCTGGTGACATTTGTCCTGCCTGTCTACCAGACTGTGTCACCGCACCGGAGAAATAAATTCAGATGTTCGTACCGAAAGAGTAGATCCCCTTGTTCTATCCTCCCAACTTCGGAACATGTTTATCCAGCGCCGTTGGTTTTTGAGATTTCCCAAGATGTCCGGTGGAGTTCCGACGTTAAACAGGATGACTTGGAGGATGACGCTCAGCACGGAACACATCCAGAAGATAAGAAACGGACGTCCTCTCCAGAAAATGGGTTCAACACGGGTTTTTGAGGAAGTATTCGGGAGGTTTGCCAAGTCGTTAGCCGCTTGCCGGTTCGGCGCCTCAGGGGCTGTGGTGACAAATCGCGACATGTCACAAAGACACAACATTGATGTCACGCGTTCTAGCCTGTGAAACTCGACGGTGAGTCACTGTTTTCTGAAAAGCCCAACCTTGCTCCCAACATCGTTCTCAGCTCCTCTGACAGATCGTGAGCGCACAGCTAAACGACAAGGAACAAATTCACCCCGGTCCATCACGTATTCGAACTATTCACGACTGAATCTCGCATTCAAAATGGCTACTCGTAACCTAAGGTCGAGATTGAAAAGGACACGTTCGATCTCGCCCGAATGCGCATTCCCACCTGAGCCGGTCGCTCTATCTGCCACATCGCCGACCGTTTCATCGAGTCGTCAGATCATAATACCGCCGCCTGCGCCACCATCTTCCACGAGTTCTCCCCGAAAGGCAAAAAAGTTGAAGGTCCACTCATCCTATACAACCGAGTCTCCATTCCCGGACTTTGAACACCCGACACCCACCGAAGCGCTGGAGGTACACAACTTACTTGCGAAAGCCCATCGCGCGTCGCATGCTCCCGTTCGTCGACAACCCGTCACAGGCCCCGCCAATTCTGCTGAGACATGTGGTGGTGTGCCCAACGTGATCGAGGCTCTAATCGGCACCATCCTTTCACAGAACACGTCTGGTAAGAACTCCTCTAGGGCGAAAAACGAGTTGGATGCTGCGTTTGGGAGGAATAACTTTGCTGCTATTGCTCAGGCGCCTCGCGAAAAAGTCGTGGACGCCATTCGTTCTGGGGGGTTAGCGAACAAGAAGGCAGGCGTGATCCAGGACGTCTTACGGTCTATCAAAGCCCAACACGGCGAGTATTCGCTTCAACATCTTGCCGTAGACAAACTATCGGACGACGAGATCATGAAAGAGCTGATATCGTACGACGGGGTCGGGCCCAAGACCGCTTCGTGTGTCTTGCTCTTTTGTCTTGGACGCGACTCGTTCGCTGTCGATACACATGTTTTCCGACTGAGCAAGGTCTTGGGTTGGGTACCCTCCTCTGCGGACAGGATTCGTGCACAGGCGCATCTGGACCTACGCGTGCCTGCCGACCTCAAGTACGGGCTCCATGTACTTATGATCCAGCACGGCCGGAGTTGCAAGGGGTGTAGATCCCCTGCTTCCCGCGAAACTTGTATTCTCAAAACGTATTTGAAAGAGAGAAAAGAGATACATGGTTCCTCGATGACCACGCCGGTCATGAAGGCCGAGGATTCCTAATAAATGTGAGATATTCTTTCTGGTTTAACTGATAACCGACTGATGTCTTTCTTTGTCTTTGTGGATTTGGTGGCTAGGATTTCAAATATCAAGTTAGAGTGTGTAACTATCTACTTATCCTAATTCGGAGTGTGTGCACCTCTATCTGTGGCCAGCGTCAATCAATACAAATTTACATCGGCACACACATCGTGGTCTCATCAACGTTAAGGTCCCTCTGTGGACTTGAATGGACTGCACCCGTAATGTCCATCATGGAAACTTCGATAACCTCGTTCCTTAGCCCACATCAGTGATTCGGGAATGGAAAACGTTGTCCGCTTAGACAAAAAAAACTGTGTGCGCCGCCATACACACCCTTCATCCACAAAGGAAAATCTGATCACTAGGCTGTCATGTTGTGTGTGTTAAGCACAGGTTAGTAGCGTTCGGTCGCACCGTCAGAGATTATCTTCTTCGCGTTTGGCTGATCGATCTATAGAAGTTCGAATTGGTGGATAAGAGAATGTTGTGCTAGGGCTCTCGTTCAACTCATCCACCAGTAGTGCGTCTTAACGAGACCATGCAGTCGACGCCACGACGCCCATCGATACGCGGGTGGGGCTTAGAAGCCATCCAAATGACATTTAGAATGAAGTTTTGATTGCGAGGCTGCCAACTCAACTCAACTCGGTTGAGGGTGGACGCTCTGAGCGTGGTCAGCAGACGTCTCTGAGAATCTGGACACCTAATAAGAACGTCACTGGGCCAAACTTATACCGCGTAGGCGCCTCGATTGTGCCCACAATGATTAAAAATGTAATCAGTGCGTGAGTTCCATGACTTCGTTCCTTCGTTCGTGGTAGAGCTATCAATGTACATCAGAAATTTCTGCGAGAACAATAAATATTATTGTCCAAGGATTCTCTTTCCAGGTAACCAGAAACGAAACAAATCTTTTGTTCAGGTGGCTGGCAGGTAACCACCCTTTCACGCGTTCACGCAGGGATGGTCTCCTTTTAACGTCAAACAGAACTAATAGTTCTTCGTCTAAACTAGAAGAGCACCTAGAAATGAAAAGTCTGTAGCTATTCCGTGTTTACGCACTTCTGAAACGATCAGCAGCGACACGAGGCAAACGTTAATCCGCTAGTCTAAGAAGGCAATGCAACGTGTTGGAAACGCATCGTGTCACAAGTGTTAATTGTGCAAGACCCCGTCCCTTCGATGAAATCAACGCGATGATGGAAGCCAAAGCTGAATGATTTTCTCTTTCACGACGAAGATCGAGACTGGACAAAAAATGATAACAACTGGCAGTTCGATTGATCATTCAATCCTCCTGTGTTCCAAGGACCCGGGCGCTCGGATCTCATTTACTAGTAAGCCAAATCATCGATACCATAAAGACCTTGAAGCTTGAACCCGAACCTGAGCGCGCCAGATGTAAAAGTCCAATAACAAAGGGGTCACAGGACACAGTTATCCCAACAGCAAATCATAAATGACGTCTTGAGGTAAGGTCCGTTATCATCTGCGGAAACATTCATGAATAATACACATATGATTAATTCTGGGAGGCCGGTGAACAGATTCTCCGATATAGGCCGGAACATATCGACTGAGGGGGCATGTTCCTCCACCCCATGCATAAATTGGCTTTGTACACAGGTTTGATGAGAGGCGTATGTAGAGTGTGGCGGCAATGTCCGGGGAGTTCGGGCTGTTGCCCGACGAGAGCCGACGAGCCGCCTTCCCTCCGGGTGTATATTTAGCTTGACCAACACACGCGCCTTTGTTTGGCCACAGACGCGCTTCCGCATATGTGCATCCCTTTGTTCAGAGTACACCTATATCTAATCTAATTTGCTATGGAACTCGTCTCGTGAGGTTTAATTTGCATCTGAAATTAAAAACCCTTCACTCAGAATGCTCTAAGACCATTATTTTTGCTGCCAGTTACGACTCGGAACATTCGCAAGGATTTACCATGGGAAGTCGATGATGGCGCGTATGAACGCGCCGGAGCTTCCAGAATAGTGAAAACCCACGAGGAAAAGCTTGAGACCTCTCACACCAGCGGCGCGAGACAGATTTGGCAAATGAACAGAACCAAACGTTATCTATACTTTTCCTCCTCGCCCTCAGAGGGTCTTCGGGAGTCGCAAAAAGAACCCAAATTTGAGAAAAGCTCACACTGCCATTTGCCACTGTTAATCCTTTTATGCTGCGAAAGCATAAATCTAGGGTGAATATCTTTATTGCCCGAGGGTTTGAGGTTCGAGGAGGGAAGAGTCTTGTGATAGCGGTGCTGGAATTAGCGCGAAACCAACAGTAGTTTTAGAGGACCCGTGAAGCTCCTGCCAAGTGTTGTCCGCAGATTTGCGGATTTGAGAGCGAAATTTTGAAAATTCATTGTCCGGAATTTACGGATTTTGGGGCGCCGCAGGCTACTTTTCGGCGAATGATTGTCCGATTTTGCG
>JAHXRV010002548.1:0-11002 GCA_019904355.1 Psilocybe tampanensis | reverse complement strand
GGGACGACGAAAGCTAGACATAGCAAAATCACAGGAGGGCGAGGACAAAGGGAACAAACCGGGGGGGGGGGGGGGGGAAAGAAAGAAAAAACCAACCTTAGACCCTAAAAGCTGGCATTTTTATACTCACAAATCACACATGCACAGACCAAGAGATAATAATATATTTTACAAAAGGAGAAACTTGTGTTTCTCCGCGAAGTCCAGACATACGAGTATTTATATAACAACAAAAAAAAACTAAAAGAAAATATTAGAATAACTTCAAAAATACAGAAACAAATCACCACTTACTTTGCGAGGCGCCATCTTGCAGATGTTCAGAAGGGGACAGTGTGAGGGATAGTTGGAGCCCGACCAAAGTACTGGAAGAACATTTGACAGTAGAACTTGTGCGAGATAGACTCGACATCTGTCACCATCTCCTCAATCGGGGACTGCCCACGTGTATACGCCCTCATCTTTGCAAGTTCCTCTGCCTCCTTTCCTGGCCACTGAGCCAAAACCACGCGAAACGCTTCAACATACTCTGCTCGATCACCCCAATCAAGTGCTGCAAGTCCCCGATCAGAAAGTGGAAAGGAGACATTAATTACAGAGTTGTTGGCGAAGCAATCCGCCACCTCCATATCCATGCGCATGATCTCGGCACTTGACAATCCATCACGCTGGCGAATGCACTGATCAAGGCTGAGAAATTCGAGGCGAAAGTTTTGTTCGTACAAGTCCCAGATTATTTCTCGAAGTTGGCGGACACTGATATCGACGATCCCCTGTTCAAGCTGCTGTTTCGACGCCACCAGTTGGTTGCGCCAGAAAAGAGAAACCGGTTCTTTGATGGACGAGATGTCGATGTCAAATTTCATGTCAACTGCATTCAACATCTTTTCTCGACGCCTCTCTCTGTTGGCGGCCCTCCCAGCAGTCACACCTTCACCTTTACTTTGCGAGGGTAGAGAGGAAGGGCGGTGAAAACGGGCGCGCATGGTGGGGGTGTTGAATGAATCAGAAACTTAAAAAAAAAGGTTTAAGATTAACAGCAAGAAAACATAAAGAATGAAAAAAAACATACTGCTTCTGAAGTTTTCGATGTCAAATAGGCACATGTTTCGCGCTAACGACTCCGACAAAAAAGATTTCCACTGCTGAGGAGTGGGAGTTGACTTCCCGTTGGTCCGAGATGTGATGAAGGCAATCCAAGAGCATCGGATGCTCAACCAGGTGGTGATGTAGATCCAGAATCGAGCATCCTTCACATTCCCAGTTGCCAGAACATAAGGGTCAAACACAATGTAACCCCGCAAAAGTTCAAAGTCCTTGTGAGGCACCAACAATGATAAATCGATCCTGACGCTTTCCAGAGCGTTAACCCAGCAAGCAATTGTGGATGGCATAAAAGGAGCTGTCGGCTCCTTGAATTTCTCCTCGTTTACCGTCACAGTTGTCCCAAGTGCTTTGATTTTTGCAGCCTGAGTTTTCTTTGAAAAAGAGGAAGTATGTGAAGGGGTTGACGGTGTTGGTGACGACGTGCGTGCTGAGGATGCACCAGAACCCCGACCCACAGGCAAAGGGAAAGAAAGCGAAGGTTTAGCTGGGAGCGGGAAAGGACTCCTTGTAGAAAGAGATGACGGTGACGATTGATGGCGGGGGCTCAGCAGACGTGCTGGAAGAAACGAAGTTGACCTGAAGGTCGACGAAGAAGGCGAAGAAGAGCTCCCATGGGAAGGCAAAAAAGAAGAAGACAACGACGCCTGAGACGGCGAAAAAGATGACGCAAGCTGCGCACCCGAATCCTGACCAACATTCGAAAAAGACGACTCCTCACGTAATGGAGGGGCGGAGTCCATGGGGACATCGAAATCATCATAACTTTCGAAAGCTTTTGAAGATGAAGACGATGCCGGAGGGCCTAAGGGAGAACGAGAAGGAGCAGGATTTCCCAATTTCACCGATAATGCTGAATGGGGCGGGGTATAGGATAGAAAAGAGTTTGAACCCTTCGAACTCTCTGTCACTGGAATTGTAACAGAACCGAGTCTCCCTGGGGTTCATCAGACCAAATCTTCAAAAATATAATATTAAAAACTTACCATCAACAACATATGCGGAATGTCCGGCAGAGATATTCGCCATTCTCAAAGACTGACAGGCCCGATTTCCAACAGGACTTGCTGGTCCACAGTACACCGGTTTGCTCCCTTCGAGAAGGGCCTTTACCATATTCTGAGGGAAGGTGAGATATGCAGTGCCGTTGATGTTCATGTCGACCGGTATTTGCGAAGGTGGCCTGATCAGCCAGACAGGAACACCCAATTGATGAAGATCGATGGCTACAAAAATGTCGGCGGTGATCGCGCCCATGATTTTTTTGTCGACGGCGTAAGCCTTTCCATCTTCACTGAGCGGACGCTTTTTCCAAAAAGTGAATTGACGATAACAAGCGTAGGCCTCGTGCCAGTATCGTTGGAGGGTGGTGACGGTGAGGAGCGTGAGGGCCCAAGTTTGCGGAGCACATGTGAGGACGACGGAGCAGATCCTAAGACCTCGAATGGCGATTTCGAAGTCTTGGAGATCTTTGAGAGCGTATTCTCCGGATTTGACGACTTCTTTGTACTTTTCCTCCATGTCCTTTTGCAACGTCATGAAGCGTTCGGCGAGGAAGGGATCGATTCGACCCACATCCCCAAGCGCTGAACCGGGCTCGAGGAGAAAGTCCTCCCGTGACAGGTCGTACCAAACGAGGTTATACTTGTGTTTCGCCAGTTTTTCAGGAGCGGGCTTTCTCAGGACGAATGGAAGGTATGATGTTTGCTCGAAATAAAATTGGGGCATCAAGGAGAAGTCTCCAGTGTAGAAACGTCCATCCGCCCGTGCGTTGATAAGTGCAGTCATTTTAGAAATGTCGGGAATGTAGTCCATATTCGGAGTCGAGATGAAAGGCCGGACGGATATCGCATTCCCCTGCCCATCGAGTGTTTCTCGGTCCCACATAAGAGAAGGGATGGCGATCTGGATTGCGTCCACCAAGAGTTCATGTATGAGGAGGGCGTCGGTGCCCTTGTAATCTGTGAAGAAGATTGAGTTTCGAAAAAGAAAAAGAAGAAAGAGTCCTACTACTCACCTGAATCTCCCCGATCAAAAGCCTCCAGCACGGCGCCATTACCCTTCACATATCGTTTGATCCCTCGGCAGTCGATGTATGTATCTATTGTTCGCTGAAGTCAGCATAGGTGGAGAATGAGATCAATATAAACGCACCAGCCACGGAAGTTTGTGAAGACATCTTTTTTGATTGCTCTGACGATAAGAAAAGGATTAGAAGGTTTCAATGAAAGAAATCTTCTGCAGATCGATGGCACTCGCTGCCAACAATCAACGCCTCAAGCGACAGAGTCTGCTCTCGGGAAGTAAAAGAGCGACAGAGTCTGCTCTTGAAAAAAAGAGAGGGAAAGATAAAGAAAAAGGAAAGAGCGACAGAGTCTGCTCTGGGAAAGGAAGAGAGGGAAAGAAAAAGGAAAAGGAAGAGCGACAGAGTCTGCTCTTGGAAAGGAAGAGATGTGCAAGAAAGAGGAAGGATGGGGGAGAGGCGCAGGAGACCGTACCGTGTCGACTGAGTCTTACACAATATGATCAACCCCTGTCTGCTGAGAGGTGAAGGAGCGACTGAGTCTGCTCCTCCCCTGTTGCCTGAGTGGTAATGAAACGGATATACTCACGGGTTTCTGATGGGGGACTCGACCGATATCTTCAGATCGCACCAAGACAACGTATCAGAAGGGGAGCAGGATAGGGCAGGGAGGAGGAACAGGAAGGAGGTGCAGTTGGTGGGAAGGAAGAAGAAGAAAAAAAAAATCGTTCGCTATCGATGTACTATTATGTCATCAATTTCCAAATCAGGATAACAGACGATCTTGAAGAGATAAGGACGATGCACAAAGTAACGAGAAAAAAGGCGTTTATTAGATGGGGTTCGGTATTGTTAAAAGAAGATGAAGATGAGAATGAGTAAAGAAAGATACAGTAATCCATCAGAAACACCAAAAAAGAAAGAAAAAGAGAGAAAAAAATAAGAAAGTGGCTTTCAGATGACCTTGAACAAGATGTCACGAGAAGTAAACTGTGCGGGGAGAATGGTATGATGCTAAAGGTACTTATAATCATTGTAGGGGGAGAGTGATAATAATGATGACAGATTTGAGGGGAGAGACGAAGAAACTTGGAGATAAGAATATGAAACTCGAGCGGTACAGAAGTTGGATGATATCATGGGACTTGGTATGGAAAGTGTTGGGGAATTGGTCGGAAGGTTTCGTGGGTAGGGTGGTATAGATGATCTTGAAGAACAGTACATGACTTTCAGAAAGGATGTGCGACAAAAGATATCCACTTACGACTGTGACACTCCATGACGGTGAATGTGCGAACATTGTCGAATACTCCCTAACGGTGAATGCACGAACGTTGAGTCATGATTTGTGAGGCGTAATGGTATGATTTCAGGGAGTTTGTTGAGAAACCCTGTAGACCACGCGGCAGGGAATGAGCACCAATATCACATGGAGGAAACATAAGGATCGAAACGTACCAAACTGACCATCCTACCGATGCCCTTCCACTTCGAAAGCCAAGGAGTGTGATCGTTAGGGGGGTGTTGAAGGAGTAATCAGGGATATTCTTCTGTGTTTCTTGATTTATCGGACCCTTCAGCGTCGTATGGAGCATCGACGAGGAACTTGAAGGATGTCTATCAATCGTTGAAAACTGGAATAATGAATATATACATACCATGTATCCTTGGGTTTCAACGACATCCCTTCCTTCACGTCATCCTATGCCTGAGGTTTTTCATCAACGCAGTCGGAAGTTCAGTCAAGATCGATGAAGACTGGTAGTAGTGGCCCTAGCCCTTTTGGTTGTGGTTTCATGTTCTATATCTCTGCGACGGAGTCTGCAGAGATATAAGACTGAGGGACGGGAAGATGGGGGAATGCGACGGAGTCTGCATTCTAAGGGACCTGCGACGGAGTCTGCAGGTCCCCTACATGGGAAAGGGGGAGGGGGAGGGGGAGGGAAGGGAGGGGCGGTGGGGAAGATTATCGAACATCTAATCAATCGGAAAAGTCCGAGCTAAGTCTGGACCGGTCACACGCAACTGAGTACGTGATAGATATTTGTCAAAGCGTGGTTGTTTGGCAAGTCCTTCCGACCTATTTGTTTGTCAACTCCTTCCGACCTCAGTATTTGTTTGTCAAGTCCTTCCGATCTATTTGTTTGTCAAGTCCTTCCGACTATTTGTTTGTCAAGTCCTTCCGACCTATTTGTTCGGCAAGTCCCTTTGACCCGTTTGTTTGTCAAATCCCTCCGCTAATGTTTGTGTCGTTGCCACTCGTTGGCCACGTCGCTTGACGCCTTGACCCTAGTTCCTCATCACCTCCCAGAGCCCCACCACTTCCTCGGTTCCATCTCCATGGGGGTTTCTCCCTTCCGTCCGACCCTCTATCACAACACCTAGGGGGGGTACCACTCGAGCAGACTCAGTCGCTCGAGGAGCAGCAGACTCAGTCGCTCGAGGAGCAGCAGACTCAGTCGCTGCGTGTGGTTATGAACGCAGACTCCGTCGCCTTCATGGCCACCTCCCCCTTCCTCCATCCACGGTCCCTCTCCTCTAGAACAGAGAACTTCCCTCTGGTCTCTTTGACGGAAGCTCGCCGACGTCCCTGAAGCGACGCTGTCAATAAACAATTTACGACACTTTCTGACATCGCAATATGAAAGAAGTGAGCCGGAAAACCTCAACCTTCATCTACAAACGACTTGATATCGGCTTCGGATGGGATTGCTGGCCTCTTCATTGTTAAGGTCCGTATATTTATTTCTAACAAAACTTTCAAAAATTGAATATTCACGCAAGCAGCAAACGACATTCAAAAATCTGCTCCCAAGCGCTCAAATAAAAGTGGACGTAATTCGATCGTCCGAGGGAGACATACCCCTTATAGCTGGTTCGCAGATCAGGGTCTCGGAGAGGGTATAAAGGCCTGAGGTATAGGTATGTTTTTACTTTCTCTCTCTCTCTCTTCATCAGCTAAGAATGGCTAAACGAAAGGGTTCGTTGACGGACCACAACCCCAAAGCCCCAAAAAAGACCAACAGCGAGGACTCTGCGTAAGTCCCCATTTCTCCACCCTTCTCCCCTTCCTTCTCCCCTTCCTTCACCGCTTCCTTCACCGCTTCCTACTCCCTTTCCTTCTCTCCTTCCTTCGAAAAATCAGGCAGACTCAGTCGCCTGCGATCCTATATCTGCAGACTCAGTCGCAGATCCTCGACCTCAAGCTGTGCAGACTCTGTCGCACAGTTCCCCATTCCCATTCCCATTCCCTTTCGTTGTCGCTTTCTCGTTCCCCTTCGCTTTCCCATTCCCATTCCCCATCACTTTCCCTTTTTTTCCCCCTTTCGTTGTCGCTTTCCCATTGTCCTTGGCTTTCTCAATCCCCTTCGCTTCCCGTTTCGCTTTGGGTCTGGCTTCCCCAATCCCTTTCGCTTTCCGTTTCCATGTCTTTTTTTTTTTGGCTGGCCGCCGACGGTTCTCTTTTCTCCTTTTTGCTTATAATTTTCTTTTATCTATAGGTATTCCTCCTCCATCGCTTCGGCATGGGAAGGTCAAGATGATCCCCCCCAGACGGTACCACAAGAGTGAGTAGTTCGATTTTTTTAACTGGTTTTTTCTTTTCTTTTTTCTCATCTTTTGTGTTCACGTAGGGGACCAGTTACCCGTTCAAAAATGAAGAACCCGTTGTCGGCGGTTGCTGCGAAAAAGAAAACCAAACCAAGGTATGTCGGATTTATTTATCTTTACATTCTCGAGTCTAATTTTCATCTCTATCTCAAAGGGCGAATAAAAAAGTCTTGGTTCCTTATGTTGACATCATCAAGCGGCCGGCACACCTGCGTCCTCGTCCTCCGTCTCCTGGTCGCATCGCCATGGAAGGAGGGAACCCCGACTTGATGTTCAATCCGCTTTGGCAAAAGAAAGCAGCGGAGGAGCGTCAGATGGCCCGGGAGCGTCCCTTTGACGTCCCGAATTGGACGTCCGAAAAGTTCACTCCAGGACACAAGGGTTTATCCCTCTACTTTCACCAAAAAGCCGTGGAGAAGGATGAGGCTAACACAGCTGCTCAAAAGGCGGCGAAGGTGGCTAAGGCAGCTCGTGCTGCAGCCGAGGAAGCGGTAAAGGCGGCGGCAGAGGCAGCAGAGGCAGGGGCGGTGGCGGCAGCAGCGGCGGGGGCGGCAGCGGAGGCAGAGGCAGAGGCAAAGGCAGCTACAGAGGCAGAGGAGAAGAGGGCTGGCGCGGAGGGGGATGCACACATGTTTGACCTCGAGGAGGACCCCGATGCACGTTCGGCGACCCTCGCAAGAGCAGCAGAGGAGGCCGATGCTGCGTTTATCAAAGCTTCGGCGAAGTTAGAGGCTGGCACGATGGATACATCGGATGTGGAGGTAGAGCATCTGAGGACAGAGACTCCCACACGCTTCGGTCCCCCTCGCCGTGTCCGTTTGACCGAAGACGCAGAACTTCGGACAATGCGTCGCTTTGATCCCCCCCGTCGTGAACGCTCCGACGTCTTTTTAGGAGGTCAACAGTTGGAGCCAACGAGTTTCGTCAAGCGGTGTCTCGATGACACTCACACTCCAAAGACAAATGAGAGGGAAGGGGTAGTCGAAAGCGACGTGACCCCCAGTGATTACACTGAGGGGCTTGAGGCCGCGAAGAGGACTCGTGCGCATAAGGAGAGGCGCGAGGTCTCCGACACTGAAAAGGAGGACCTTGAAGATGATGTTGAGCTGGCATCGGAAGCGCAAGTATTGCCTGATCGCGTTAACGCTGTCAAAAAGGAGTTGAAGAAAGCCTCGAAGAAGAAGCCTGACCAAGGGGAACCTGAAAAGGAGGATGGACCGAAATACGTGCGCGAATTGAGCACGGCCAATCTGCATCGCCAGGTATATTCGGCGCTTAATCCCCAGAGAGAGGGTGAAGATAGTATGTTTTTGTTGACTTTTTACAGATTTCTTTTGTCTGATTTATTATTATTATTAAGAAACGGCATTCAGTCAACGCCAAAATGCTGACTACCATATGCGCAAAGGGACAACCAAAGAAGAGCTAGCTGACCTCAGAGCTCAGCTCCTCTATGACCAACAAACTCTTGTTCACAACCCCGAAAACTTCAAGGCCCCAGCTGGTCGTGTTAAATTCGCAAAAGAGCAGCTCACGAAATTGGTATGTTTTTTTTTTTTTAAAGTCATTGATTTATTACTAAACTCTCTTTCTTTAGTCAAAGAATATTTCTCACAACAACCCTGACATCGTGACGATGTCGATGGTCCAGTATATTGGACCGGACCAAGCTGCTCGCCAGGCGTCTGGCATAGCCTGTGGTTCTCCCTCAGGCCTAGACTTCTTATTCAAAAGTGGTCTGCCTATTCAATGGATTGTTGATGTGGTCGGGGATCACTTGAGGTAAGTTTTTTTATTTTTTTATTTTTTTCCTTATCTTATTTGTTATACAGAACTCAAAGCAGTGCAGAAACCCTTGCAGCTGCGTTAAAGTTGATCGTGGATTCGTCTACTGGTCCATCCCCTGACCCTGATGTCCCAGCCAGTTCAATTCATCAACCTGTACCATCTGTCTCAGGCCCATCAGCTGGATCTTCGACATGGGTTGAGGATATTGAACGTGTAAGCAACAGGCCACCTTTGGGTCGAAGGGAGATGAAGAAGATGACTGCGAAAGTGGTTGGAGGAGCCAAAGAGACAGATCAGGAGTACTCAGTTCGTATGTTGGCACAAAAGATCCGTAAGTTTATTCTTTAACTGCTTGTGTTTATTTGGTCTGATTTTTCCTTTGTAGGTGTCATGACAGGATTAACGTCACTCCAAAACATCAACTGGAAACACTTCAGTGACTACTGCTTGAACCACCAGTTCACAGTCCTTAACTGGCCCACCAATGTCCCGTCATTCCCCATTTATGGTATACCGAATACTACTGGGGGTTTTAAAGCACATCATTGGGCTACCATGGCTAGAGCCATCAAAAATGTCTCATTGAGGTTTGAGCCTTGGCGTGATGGTGAGTTTAATTTTTTTGTGATTTTCTATCACTTGATATTAATGGATTCTACAGATGAGAAAACCTTAGATCCTTCCTCTGAGCAGTATCAGGAAATCCCTCTATTGATGGATGACCAAGATAGGGTCTTGGAGTCAGTTGGCTCTTTGCTGAAGCGCAAGCAGAATTTGGCCAACCCACGTAAATCTGTGTCTTCGTATTCCTCTGTTTTGCAACCTCCTTTTACCCAAGTCCCACTTTCTCGATCTCCTGCCCCTGATTCAGGGGATGAAGATTCCCACCATGCTCCCATTCATCCTCCTGTTCATGACTCTAGAGATGGAGAGTTTGTTCAATATGTGGTGAAGGATCGTCCTAAGGTGCCAGGAGCTAGGGTGGATCCAATGGAAGAAGACATTGAGGTGCAACTCATCAGGAAAGTTCCTGCTGCTGATCGCAGAGGAGAGATGGGACCTATGGCTTATAAGCCAAAAGCCCTAAATCCCCAAGTTTCAGTACCTCCGAACTTTTATGCAGCTGCCTCAGCTTCAGTCCCTCCTGCTCATCGTATTCCTCCTCCTAACCATCCTTCCAGAAGAGTCGTAATCTCTGCACCACAGGAGCAGGATGAGAACGTGGATCCTAAAGGTGTGTGGATATTATCTCTAATATTCTTCAAATTTTGACAAGCTGTTCACAGGAAAACAGTCTACAGTTCGAAAATCCCAAGTTGGACAGCCTTATGTCACTGCTTCTGAGTCCAAGAACTACCGATATCGCTCAAATACCAATGCTGAAAGTGGAAGTTCCAGAATTCGTTAGAGTATGAGTATTAGATTTTATTTCTTCGTCTTTGCCCTGTCCACTCATTTCTGATACCCTCGGGATTTATTTACACCTTCGTCCTACTCTCCCTCTGACATTTGTTCTGTCCTCTCCTTTCGTAGATACCCTTGGACTTTGGCTGATGTCACATCTCACTCTCCTTTCGAAATACTTTCTTTATGCTTGTCAAACCCACTGGTTTGATGTCGATTTTTTACCTACCATCGTGACTGTTCAGAAGAGAAGTAATAGTTAGTTAGATTCCTATCTGTTGATTTGATAGTGATCTTTAAATAAACTAATCTATTGCCAAAGATGTGTGAGCTGTAAGTGACATAGATTATGAAGTTGATAATAAGTTTGACTTTGATGTGAAGGTATGATGCCAGGTGTGAATGTATGAGACTTAGATCCCATGCTACCAGCTGGATGTGAACGTATGATGCGAGACGTGAACGTATGATGCCAGACGTGAACATATGATGCCAGGCGTGAACATATGATGCCAGACATTAACATATGAGACTTAGATCCCATGCTAGCAGCCGGACATGAATGCATGATGTCATTCTTTAACATATTAGACTTAGATCCCATGCTAGCAGCTGGACGTGAACGTATGACACTTAGATCCCATGCTAACAGCTGGACGTGAATGTATGAGACTTAGATCCCATGCCAGCACTTGAATGTATGATGCCAGACATGAACATATGAGACTTAGATCCCAAGCTAGCAGCTGGACATGAACACATAATGTCAGGCATGAACATATGAGACTTACAACACATAAGTCAGATCAGATGTTGCTGTGCTGTTGTTGTTGTTGTTGCTGTCGCTGCTGCTGTCGTGCATGTCTGACATTCACATTCACGTCTGATTTCAGGATATGTTGCTGTGCTGTGGTTGTTGTCACTGCTACTGTCCTGCAGGTCTGACGTTCACGTCTGATTTCAGGATATGTTGCTGGGCTGTGGTTGTTGTTGTTGTTGCTGCTGCTGTCCTGCAGGTCTGACGTTCACGTCTGATTTCAGGATATGTTGCTGTGCTGCTGTTGTTGCTGTTGT
>JAHXRV010002542.1:0-35833 GCA_019904355.1 Psilocybe tampanensis | reverse complement strand
GTTACGAGGCTTATTTATAAGCGAGTTTTTTTTCTGGCATTCGATGTGTCGTTTTGTCCGTTAACACAAGTGTCTTCTCCGCAATATCACCATTTTAACAATCACACATCATAGATGGTAACCATCGGCAGTCGGCGGCATCTCTGCATTTAACGGCTTGTTGCTAACTTGCTGTGTAAACATGTGACAGTGATTTCGGCATACATTCGGCATTACTTTGCAAAATTTTGCAAACATTTTTGAGTTTAAAATTGAACTAAATACATTTCTTACTTCTCACCTTGCTCACCAACTATTAATGTCAATATTAAATGATCCCGTCAACCTGTGAGGAGTCCTAGTCAACACTGAAGATTTGAAACATTTGTGTTGCACAGCAACCCGTCACCCACGAGGAGTCGACCGCAGGTCGGCGATGAGTGGGGTTTTTCCATTTTATTATGTATTAATATGTACTTAATCCTAGTGGGGGAATCTTTATTTTATAATTATTTGCCACTTACATTTAAATATTTTTATCGTGCCGCAGCACGGCAACCCACGAGGAGTCGACCGCAGGTCGGCGACGAGTGGGGAAGAATTTTTTTAGTTTTGACAATCATGTAAGAGAAGCAAAGAGGAGTTGGCCATCGTTGGGCTATCGAGCCGTCAAGTAATTAAATCTAGTTCAATGCTCATGCTAGTTGATATATCAATATTCCCAATAATAAAATCAAAAAAAGGTTGAGAAGACAATGAGAAGAAGCCTCGTACTTGCCACGCGTAGTGATGGCCCGCTTAACAAGTGTAATTTAAGACTTGCTTCCAAATGCCCCTTGAATCGATGTTGATACGTTGAAAACCCAAAGAGGAGCGCTTTAATAGCGAGCTCAACGTTGAAACGTTGAATGTTGAACCTTTGAGGTCGGCTAAGGTCTTGAGTTGGTCTTGAGACTATAGAGGGGAACTTGAGGGGAACGGGGAATGGAAAAGATTGGGAAAAGAGACAATTAATTATTTGTTTGGCGATAATTTGTGATAATAATAAACACTCTGACGGCATTGCGGCATGGATAAGTAATTGCCGTGCCAATGCCGTGCTTTCCCTAACGCCGATTCGAAAATTCGTAGAACCCCTTCATTGAACTTGGTCTATCGTTGGTGTTTCATATGCAGAGAAATCATCGGGTAAGAATCAGGGTCAAAGAGTACGGCTTCCACTCATAAATTTTCTATTTGAACAACTTGGGTCAAGGGATTTGCAAGGGAATTTGATGGAGCACAAACATTGAAAGTGTTACGCTCCATCAACGCTGGCCCCGAAAATCCAGTCTCGAGGGATCGCCGCCAGGGCATACATACTCTCTAGTCGCGTGGCCCCTTCTGCTGTGCTCCCACACCGACCAAATAACCTTGATATGAAACTTTTCCAAGAACCCCAGGTCACCAATCAGCGCCAGGCGACTGGACGTCAAGTCCAGCGTCTGAATCGGCAAACCTATCATTTCCCGCCAAGATAAAAACGATTCAAGAACGTTTGCAGGTATTTCCCTTGAGTGGGCGATTTCAAGCGTTCGTAATTTCGGGAAGAGGGGGTCGGTGTTCGTGGGCGAGACGTCGGACCTGTGCTCCAATACTAGGTTTTGGATTTGAGAAAGGAGGTTCAATTCGACGAGTCGGAGGACTTCCAGAGACGTAAAGCTGTACATTGTTCGTATAATGTCGGAATTAGGGGGATCAATCGAATCCATGTGGAAGTCCAGCGTGGTGACCTCTCTCATCGTCGATGACGATACACTGGATGCCAGGATCCTGAAAAATATCGGTTTTGACCAAGATGGAGAAGAATGAAGGTCGATCTTAATGTCTAAAGGGAGCGAGGAGGCTGATCGAATGCCGGGGTCGAGTAGCTCGTGGATATAGAAGAAACGATGGGTAACCCTGAGTGACAAGCCTTTGGGTGGATATGTACTGAAGTGGCTGTTGGCATACTGTATCAGGATCGGGCAGGAAGCTTCCAGCTCGTGTTCCTGTATGGGCAGCGTATTCGATGTCCTGAAGGACAGACCGCAGCCTTTGCTGGGAGCGACACGTTCGAGAAATTGAACTGCTGTCTCAAACAGACAGTTGAGCTTGATGTTCGTCAGACCAGGCAGAAATACTTGACGGGTATCGAGCAGGGGTGATGTCATCGGCAGAACTTCATGGCCTATGATTAACGTATCAAGCAATGGCATTTGCCTAGTTGCCTCGATGACTTCTTGAACCGTGGACGGTTGTGAGACCTCCAAGCATCGCAGTTGCGACACCCAAGGCGCTTGTAAGGAAAATTGGATATTATTGGGATGGAACACGGCCAGTGATGGGGCATTGTTTCCGAATAACTTGGTTTTGAAGTTGGAGGGAAGGGATTTGTCGTCGAAGAAGGATAGGTCGAAGAATTCGAGAACAGATGTTGGGCGGGTGAGGGGCTCCCATAATTTATCCTCCAGCTCCCTTGCACAGTGTATCCGTACTTTGATCTTGCAAATCCTCGACCAATCATGATCGAGAAGGCTGAAGAAGAAGTCATCCATTCTGTCGCATCTTACATTTCCAAAGAGATACAGTGGTGATTCTCCGGTCCTCCGCAAAACCTCTCGACGCCAGTCTGCAGTCCTATGGTTCAGGAAATTGAGGTGCAGAACTCTACCCCATATTGAAGGGGAATCAAGCAAAAGCTGTCGCCATGCTCGGCAGACTTGCGATGCTCGTCGTATGACTGTCAGTGGGCTGTATGTGAAAAGAGGGACGCCCCTCCCAGGTCCCCAAGACGCGCCAGGGTCATTGAGGACATCCATATCGGCATTGAAGAGCAGAATCCTCCATTGCAAGTCGGCGCTGAGTTCAAGAATATTCACTAAGTTCAAAGTTGGATCAGTCTTCCAGATCACGACAGTCGTTGTTTCTCTGCGACTGACTTGAAATTGCACGGGTAATTGTATGGTACTATGCAAGCTGGATATCTTGATCGAGGAAACTGGCGGTTTGGGTTGACTGCAAGTTGACTGGTGGTGGGCAAGCGCAAGGCAAGCGGGTAAAGGGCAGGCCGCAGAACGCCGATCAACGCCCGGCCCGGGAACATCCGGTCCGGCATCGTTCACATTCAAGGCACGCCAAAGGCACGCAGCCAAAGTACGTACATTCAAGTTGTCAAGGACACTGACCTGGCTAAGGCTTTCAAGCTTCAAGTTTCGAAAGGACCTCCATGTAATGAGCTCATAATATTCCTATGGTTTTAGCATCACAATACAGGGGCAGCACCACCTCAACTTCGACAGTGACGAGAGTCCAGCCTGGGACAGAGCCAGCTTCATGGCACCCGAAGCTTACACCTTATCGTCTTGTAATCATCACCACCACCATCGCTTTTGGGACAGCAAAAACGATATCAACGCAGCAGCAGAGCATCGAGGCGCCAATCACACTGGAATGGTTATTTGGGACGGTTCTTTCCCTCTTGTACGTTCCTTTTACACCGAATTATCTGCTACTGTTCTGATTTATTTCAGGTTCTTCGTCGTCAGCTCATACGATTCGCGTGAAGATGTGCCTGCCTACCTCCATCTGCTTTTCAAACCGGACTGCATGGATCTGGTCTGGAGGTTTCTCTGGACGTGGTTCTCGATCAGACGTCCAAAGTACACCTCCGAAGAATGTTCGACTCCAGGGAACGTACATTGGGCTCGGCCCTTGATCACACCATATCGCATCCTCGTCTGCACAACGGTCACTTCGGTTGGAATGTCCAAGGCCATGCTTGCGTATCATGGGTTCTCGACGGATGTTACTTGGACCGATTGGGCTCTCGGGGTTCCAATGACAACGGGGTGAGTGGTTCTGGCTGCCCCTTTCGCGTTTTCTGAACGTCCGAAAGACTCTACGTCCTAGGTCTGTACGAGTACAACCCGGCTAATGTTTGGCGTACGTTCTTCGCCTCGGATCAGATCCATATTTTCTATTCTGGTGAGTAACCTTTTCTGCAAAATATCTGTGGCATCCTAACCCGCTCGGCGCTCGCTTTACCAGTAAGCTCTGGTGTAGTCGTCACTCTACGCCTTTCAATCTGTGTGGCATGGACTGCATTTTGGGGTTCATCTCTCCAGGCTGTTACGTACGATCCGAAGTGGGATATGAGTACCCCCAGGCCAGTCGGCTTCAAGCCAACGTTGAAATCATTCTGTGAAGACATGGTTGATCATGGGCTCAAGCTCATGATCCAAGAGTTCATTCTTGTCGCTCTCGTTCTAGGGGTCGCAGGTTGTTTCCTCGTTTTACGACAATGCGTCGCCACACCTGCGACGAAGAGGGCTCTTCGATTTATTATGCGTATGATGCCGATGGATTCATACGTGTCGGACCTCTCCACAAGGCAGCCCTTCACCCTTCGACGCCCGTCAATCCTCCGTGTGGTCTACCACATTGCCTTGCATGCCGCTGGTCTTATCATGCTTGCACCTTTCACAATGGTTGCCGCTGGATTCACCGTCACTCTCCAAGGCGCTTTACGCCCTACCGGACGCGATATTATTTGCCTCACCACACCGTACTTAATCCCCACGTTCTTTGGTTTTGTTACTCTCGGTATGATATGGACTCAAGGTAGTATATTATTTTCTTTGTTGTATCCACTTTGGCGATGGTATGTAACTTCTGTTCCGTTGGGTCTCGGTTGGTTTTCATTTCCAACGATATCTAATTGATAATTAACATATATACCGTAGTAAAAAATAGGTCTGAAATTGCTGTATTTTATTGAGCAACATCTTGAAGTTGTTGGTGTTGGATGTTGCAACGTTGAGCGTTGACGGTGAAGAACGTAGCTCGGCGAAATCGCCAAATAAGGACACGTCGTCGGAACAATGCGGTACCACCACCTCTTTGTTTATAACCATAACCATCTCAATGTCCCATGCCATAGTTCTGTTCTTCACCGTAGTCATCCAGCAGTTGAAGAGAACCCAATCGATCACCATTCAAATATCCATGTCCTGATGCCCGCACTTCACTGGTCTCAGCAGATCAAGTTGTTCGAACTTCGAGGACGAATGACCAGGCAATGGATACTTCGCGGTATCCGTTTTTCCCTGTTTTTTTTTTTGTCAGGTTTATGCTCGTCGCGTCGCAGCCTATTCAATTTTGCGAAGCTATCCCACATTTCTCTCGGTGGACACAATTTCCGGTTGGCTTCGAATGTTCCGTCGAGCCCGAAGGGTCAAGTCCTCCCGTTCAAATGCTATGCGTTTATTCTTGTGTGGCAACACTTCGAGAGGCAACCAGTAGGTGTCCAGTTGCGTGCCTGTTGGGATCCTTTATATTTAACCCATTTCTACAGGTCTATTTCAATTTATCACCCACGACCTTGTTGATTCTCCCAAGAACAAAAATAACTCGAACCTCTGAGTCCAATTGCGACTGGATGAGGCCTCGAGATGTTGCAGACCTATGAATAGCTGACAGGACCACTTCCCCGCAGTACTGGAATCGCACACACACTTTTATAAATCAAAGTCGTACGGGAATGGACGACTTTTTTCTGGCTCTCATCGTTCCTTTGTTCTTTACGCCCATTACAACCTTACGAAGAGGATGAAGCTCTTATTGAATGCCGATCTCTCATCGGTTACGTGGCACGCATTCAGTCGCGAGGCCATGTTTGACCGTCGATGGTACCTTCGATCTCAGAGACTCGGTAGGTCGTCTTTCTTTAAAAACTCAAGAAATTTAGTCGAACTGACGAATAAACTCAGTGATCTATACAGTACCCCTCCCAACACGTTCATTGGCGCGACTTTCTCTGACAACTTATTCGCAGGCAACGTTACTCATTGGAATGGCAGCCCAGGTGTGTCATCGACCTACCTTTCGTTGGCAGTGCATCTCGATCTGAATATTATTTACACGTAGGGAGCAGCAACATACTGCATGTTCAAGTACAAATTCCTCCGAGAACACATCGGAAACGCTAGCATGCATACAGCCCATGTCCACAACGTCGATATAACGGCGACCACTATTCTTAGCATGATTTTCCCGTGTTTGCTCTCCCTCCTTCTCAACACCGAATACTTCTACCTCTTGTTCTGGCCTGATAGGAAGTTTTCAAGAAAGTACAACACGATCTTCGGATGGTCGATGATGGGTGTGACGATCGGGGTGTTGGCGACGAATGTGTCCGGTACGGTGCGTGTTCATCATAGATATCTCGAGTTACGATTATTTCTCATCTTATTTCGATATGTTCAGGTCGTGGTCGCCACACGTTCAGCGTCTATCTCTGGTGTGGACGCATCCACTGCTCAACAATTGACCGATCTGTACTTCCGACCACCTTTCAGTGCGTGTCTGTCTCTCCGCTTAACCCCCGCATTTTCGAATTTCTCATCCGCATTGAGCTATGCAGAATATCGCTCTTGGCCTCAAAATATCGCTTGGTTGATCCTCATGTGGATAACCTTTGCGCTGAACATTGCGTGGTATGTGCCATGCCATATTTCTTTATTATGTTTTGAATATACCCCCTCCCAGTGTCGTCCTCATGCGCCTTGCTTCCTCCTACGACAGTAGATATGGCTCCAATCTCCTTGGCCCTGATGTCGTCGTCGAGGACGAGAACAGCCAATCAGAAACCCCACAACGCGGTTCCAAGGATAAGACCTCCGAAGCTGAGGTTACTGTTGAGGAGAAGAAGACCTTAGTATAAGTTGTTATGATAGGTATAATTTTGTTATCTTTTCTTCGAGGTTTTACGATGGTCCCATATGAGAATCTGTCCCCAATGTCTTCTGAGCCGAGCTGCCATTTTGGTTCAATTTGTCACGTCGGTCCGACTTAGCTCCATATCGCGTAGTGTACTAGTGCCCTTTCAACGACTTGCTAGAGGACAGAGCAAAACATCTACGCTAAACTAATACATAGCGACGGAGACGAAAATCCAGCCTCGAGGGATTGCCCCCAGGGCATGTATACTCTTCGGTAGTATACTTACCGTTGCGATGGCCAAAGCGTCCCAACCAAATGACCTTCACATGAAACTCTTCCAAGCATCCCAGGTCACCAAACCCATACGGCCAGGCTTGAATGTACGTCAAATCCAGTGTCTGGATCGGCACACCTATCATTTCGCGCCAAGATAGAAACGGTCGAAAAATATCTGCAGCTATTTTCCCTGACTCAAAGTCGATGACCGTGAGCGTTCGTAATTTTGGGAAGAGGAGGCCCGACTTTTGGTTCGATAATAATTGGAGTTGTGGAAGTAGAGTGAAGGAGCGGACTCGGAGCACCTCCAGAGAGGTAAAGCTGTACAACGTCCGTATGATGTTAGCATCGGAGAGATCCATCGAATTTAAATTCATGAGTAAGTCCAGCGTGGTCACCCCGTTTATCATCAATGACGATACCGAGGTTAGGATCCTGGAGAATATTGGTCTTGACTGAGGTTGAACAGAACGAATTTCGAGCCTAATGTAAAATTCGGGGGAGAGTTCGAGTAGGCAGAGAGTGCAGAACCATTGATCGAGGTTAAACCGTAATGTTTTCGGCGGGTATGCACTGAAGTAGTTCTCAGCGTATTGTGCCAAAACTCGGCAGCAAGCCTCGAGTTCGTTTTCCTGTGTGGGCAGCCTAAATTCCGATGTCGTAAAGGACAGGCCGCATCCTTTGCTGGGAGCTACGTGTTCGAGGAATTGAATTCCTGTTTCCAACGGGCAAGAGAGTTTAATTTTTGTCAGACTAGGCAGAAACACTTGATGGATATCGTCCAAAGATGGTTGGATCGGCCGAACTCCAACGCCAAGAATTATCGTATCGAGAAATGGCATTTTCCCAATGGTCTCGATGATTTCTTGAACTGTGAATGAGTGAGAGACCTCCAGGCATCGTAACTGCGACACCCAAGGCGCCTGTAAGCTGAATTTGATGTTATTGGGATGGAATTCGGCTAGTGATGGGGCCTTGTTTCCGAACAGCTTTGTTTTGAACTTGGAGGGGAAGGACGTCTCGCCGCAAAGGGATAAATTGAAGGATTCGAGAACCGATGTTGGGCGGGTGAGGGGCTCCCATACATCATCCTCAAACTCCCATTCGTTATGTATCCGTACGTTGATCCTGCGGATCCTCGACCAATGATCGTCGAGAAGGGCAAAGAAGAAGTCCTCCATCATCACGCCGATCGCCTCTCCAGCTATACACAATGGTGATTGTCCGGTCCTCCGCAAAACCTCTAGACGCCAATCTGCAGTCCTCTGGTTCAAGAAGTCGAGGTGCAAGACTCTGCCCCGTATTGAAGGGGAATCGAGCAAAAGATGTCGCCAGGTACGGCAGACCTGAGATGTTCGTCGTGTGACTGTCAGTGGGCTGTATCTGAAGTGGGGTGGTCCCTTCCCAGGTTCGTACAACGCGCCGTAGTTCATCGGAGCGTCCATGTCGGCGTTCAAAAGCAAAATCCTCCATTGTAAGTCGTCGCTTAGCTCAAGGATATTCACTGGGCTGTGATTAGTCTTCCAGAAAGTCGCAACGACCTGTTTCCGTGCGACTCACTTTCAATTTAAGGATCACTTGCAATGCACCTCAGTTAACGGAGTATTTTGATGAGATTATTAGATGTCTTGATGATAATGAATCGAAGATTGTCGGCTGCTGAGAACATCTGGCACACGTATCTTTGATCATGATAAAGGAAACTTTGGAAAATGGTGTCCGCCGTGGGCAAAGGGCAGAATGCTAAGCAACGCCCGGGAATTCCCGGTCCGGCATCATCATGGTCTGGCGCATGGCATGAATGATGAATCAGAGAATTTTGTTCCAACAGATAATAGATTTCACCAGGATTTTCACCACAAGTTATTCAAATCTCTGTAGGGTTTTTAATATCCCAGCCATCAGCGCCCGAACGGATTTCGCGGTTTGTTTCGTACCGCAACGTCCAACCATCACCATTCTCGTGGGCACCTTTTCTCAAATATCTTTACATCAACACCGTGGCGATTGAAAAATTGAAATTCAAGTTGATTCAATTTTGGCACAGTGGGAATCAGAATCGTTCGCTCACGTGTAATTGATTATTCGCAGGAATTTGATATCTCAACTCCCTCGACGTTGTCCTGCATCCATCCACACGACCCCACTTCGATTTAGAGATCTAATTCATATTGGTATCAATCCATTTCTCAGATGGCCACCCTTGTATCAAAACTGCACCGAATTTCGACTCCGTTGACGAAATTGCTGAGCACGTTACGTTCAAATCTACCATGGGTTGTCGTTAACGAGTTCATCTTATTCCTCTGCAGAAATCGATGTTCCCATCATATTGGCGCCTATGGCACTTGCGAATACAGGCAACCTGGCTTGTTCAGTAAGCGCATCAGGCGCCTTTGGGTTCATGGGAGCAGGTGACGTTGTACCAGCACGAGTCGAGGTCACCAGTCAATGCTAACGTACAGCTGCGACACAGGATTTCTTTCTCCTCAAGAACTGAAGCAGAATATCACCTCCATCCGTGAAAAGCTCAATGTCGGAGCGGACCAACCTGCTCCTGTTGGGGTTGGGTTCATAGGATGGGTATTGGAGAAAACGGACGAGGCAGAGGATCCTCGCATTCGATCGGTCCTCGATGAGAAGGTGGCCGCCATCTGGCTTGCCTTTGGGGTTCATCTCGAAAAATATGTTAAGCAGATCCGGGATTTTGATGCGAAACGCGAACACAAGACCGTGATCTTTACGATTGTCAATTCTGTGGAGGAAGCTCTTCGCGCGGCAAATGATTGGAAGGTTGATGTCGTGGTGGCGCAAGGTCAATCATTAAATCTGAATCATGACTCTCTCTGACATTCTTAACGTTGATGAATCACAGGAATCGAGTCTGGTGGTCATGGCGGAGCAGAAGCACCTCCACTATTGACCCTGGTGCAGGCTGTTCTTAATGCCTTACCCAACGGACCCTTGGTAGTCGCTGCGGGTGGGGTTTCAACCGGCAAGCAGATCGCTGGGTTGCTCACTATGGGCGTTTCTGGAGTCGTCCTTGGGACTCGATTCCTATTTACCGAAGAGTGTGGATATACCGCCGCCAAGAAGGAGGTTCTTCTGAAGGCCGGATTCAATTCAACAGTTCGAACAATGGCGTTCGATGAAGTTGGGAAGACGATGGGGTGGCCTGATAAACAGGATGGTAGGGCTGTGGCTAATAACATCATAGCTGATGTGGAAGAGGGATTGGATTTGGACGAGAGGTTGCGTCGGTTTGACGAGAGCGCTGCGTCAGGTGATACGTCGAGACTCGTAGTGTGGGCTGGCGAGGGAGTGGCGCTAACAAACAAGATAACATCTGCATCGGTCGGTCAATCCTTTGAATTCAGAGCCTTACTAACTGACATGGAATAATGTCTAGGATGCTGTCATGGAGCTCAGTAACGAGACCTTTGAGACCTTGAAGGCTGCTGGTAAACTACTAAGTTCGTAGTCTGGGACTCGCTTCGCATCGTACGGACAGCCGGTCAGACCGTTCTGACAGATGCCAACCAAGCACTTCGCATTTGCTTCCTATTTTTATGATGAAATAAATCTCAGTCCGTGACTAAACTTGTTATCGCTATTTGAAGGACAGATAAAATATCTCATGAGAATTGATGAGGGCAATTTCGGGTGCTTTGAGCGTTGAAATGAATTGTGGTGGAAGCATCGCAAATCATTTGGCCATGATCAAATCCGTTCAAAAATTGTTTCAGAACTTCGCAGCGCCAAATCCATTGCTTTGGGACGCAATTTAATAAAAATTTAACGTAGTACTAGGAGATCCCAACGTAAATTTCAGGACCCATGCAATTTTGCACCCCAATGATCTTCACACTGGTTGTGCTATAAAAGCTAGAGCTAGAGAACCAGTGTCACTATTACTGTACTTCAAGGCACTGCCATTTGAAGTCCCACAGCGTCTTGATCATAACATGGTCGGCCAGCTTTCTCTCAATAAAACGTTCCTGATCGCGGCATTGACGGAGGTACGCATTGTAATATCATTGGCTCTACTACGTCCCTATATTCATTGGCTCTTTTTTTCCACGTTTAGGCGATTTCATATGGTTTTCTCCGTTCAACAGACAATATGATCTTGAGCTCACCTCATATTCGTCAGGCTTTCTCTGTTGTCTATTCGGTGCGACAATGTACGTCTACTTTTCATCTACGTACAGCAGGCGCTCCTCGAGGCGAGATCGTCATACAATTGTATGTATTGAGCCATTCAGCAGTCTCGCTTGAAAGATCAAAATTGACTAACGTATATCTCAGGGTATGATCATTATCTCTGCAGTTATGTTTTTCATCGCCTCGTTCCACCTCGCTATACATTTCTTCCGTTTACTCCGTGAATACGGAGACGAGCTTCTAGCGCCTGGGGGGCCCGTTCAAGGATATCTAGTCATGGGAAAATGGGATCACGTCTTGAAAGATACACTGTATGTTACCCAAGAGAATTTTGGAAGTGCAGCAGCGGTACGGCTCTTATATACTAACAGGAGAACAAACACAATGGTCTGACAGACTTGGGCGGTTACTACAGATCTACAGATGCTGGGTGTTGTGGAATTATGATTATAAAATTATCCTTCCACCCACGATCCTACTGTTTGCAAATATCGGTACGTCGTCTCGACTCTCCCTTCGAGTACCGGCGTTTGGGTTGACTGATACCGGTCCCAGCTATCGGATACGTTGTGGTGGGGACCTACCCTTCCATTGATCCAACTGAGAGCAACCTCAACCCTACTCTCTATTCGTGGATCACAACATTCTACTCCATTGCAGTCATGCTAAACGTCATGACCACTGGACTTATGAGTTATAGGATATGGAAAACCCATAAGGGTTCTGCAAACTACATAGTTGGGGAAGGCCGATTACTGTCAATTCTCCGCATCCTCATAGAGTCCGTAGCCCTTCAACTCTTGGTTGAAATTTTCCTCCTAGCCTTATATTCCGCAAATATCAACGCGCAGTATATCTTGCTCGAGTGCGTCACACCGACCGTGGTGAGTCATTCGCTATCTCGTACCTTGTAGAACATTCTTCATCGTGGATTTTATATCAGGCCATAACTTTCAATATCATAACTGTGCGCATCAAATTACAGTCCGCCGCCACCGCGAGATCGATGTCGATGCAAAACACGGAGCACATCCAGACTATTGGGAGCATGCCAATGAAACGGATCGAGATCAACGTGGACCGTGATGTCGACGATGACTCGAGAGAGTATAAGCACGGACCCTGAGTTCTGTCATCGCGGCTACCGTTGGACTCAGCATACACTACTTTCTGGTGTGCCAGTTCAACTTGAGTTCAACCATCTTCTCTCATCTGAGTCAAACAATTGTACATAGTATGATGATGATTTCCCGCTTATACCATTGATATGACATCCATTTTGCGCATGAGCCAGAACATCATCGATGATAGATATCGATAGATTTTGATAAGGTCGTGGATTAGAAGCCTCGATGGTCTCCTCCAGCTCTGTTCGTGGTAGCGCTTGGGTAGCGCATCCCAAGGAATTCCAACAAGTCCGACGATCAGGTGACAGTGGCTGTGTCAATCACTTCTAAATCAGGACTACACAGCCTCACATGTCTTGCGGCGCGGACGGCATGATCATGCCGGATTCCGGCAGAGTTTCTTGGGCCGCCGCAAATGGGCCATCATCGACATCCTCTGAGGGCGGTCGCTGAGCGCTGAGACCTAGGTAAGTACTGAGCCTGACCGACTTGCTGGAGAGTCATAGAATCATCACTCAGAGTCATGATTTGACAAAAGTTACAATATGTACAGGAAATACTTCAACGGGCCTGACATCTCGCCGGCGCTAGGCCACATTTCAGTAAAATTCACTGCAGGCTGAACTAGCGAAAAGGAAGCCATAGTTCAGGCTGTCAGCGACATCCGCCTCGCAACATTTTGTTCAGAATGGTTCGCCTGAGGTGTTACAATTACGTCAATTTTTTGATCATTTTAGCATCCAGCGGTCCCGAGTGAATCGGCGGACAAGAATAAACTGCGATATCAAGGGTATTCTTCAAAACACCTTCTATGTCGGGGTATAAATAGTAAAAAGCCTTCACAATCATCATGAGTCCAAACGTTTGGATGCTAAGGAAGCTGTGTCGTTATACGATCTTTCCTGATTTATGTTCTCGTTCTAGGGTTGAACCGTGTGACACACCTTATCGCCTCCTTGTTCATCGCATTTAAGCTACAGTACTTACAGAGGGGGGTTGACACAATCACAGAAACTGCGACCAATCAGTGACTGTCATCTCCCAAAGCCGCACGACGCCGTTTCAGGGCTTCTCCGACCGTTCTATATATCAGTCCGGGAGTGGGGTGTAACAGGTAGAGGTCCGCCTTCACTTTGCTCCACCGTCACTCCTAGGGGCCTGTCCGAATTGTCGTACATTGCAAAGATGGTTGAACAACTTTCCCTTGACAAAACCTTCCTCCTGGCTGCTTGGATGGAGGTAAGTACTAAGGATCTATTTTATGACGTTCTGTATTTACCTGTACGATTTTTCTTTTTCCACAGGCGTTGTTATACGGTTCGTAACTTCCACGACTTTTAAAATCGTAGCTCAGGTACTCAGGCTCTCATCAGGTTTCCTATGCTGCATTTTCGGCGCTACGATGTATGTCTACTTTTCGGCCACCTACAGTACATACGGTTCAAGACGAGATCGTCATACAACTGTATGTAACGATCGCCTATCACCCCATCTTTCAACTAAGTACTCACATTCATCCAAAACAGGGAATGATTATCATTTCTGCGATCATGTTTTTTATCGCCACATTCCATCTAGCCATGAATTGCTTCCGTCTACTCCGTGGCTATGCAGATGAGCGTCTATCTCCCGGTGGCCCTGTGGGATATCTGGGAGTCCTCAGGAAATGGGACCATATATTGAAAGATACTCTGTATGCTACACAGGAGAACCTGGGGAGTGCCGCGGCCGTGAGTCTTTTGATCTCAGGAGATACAGGACTGAGCTAACCGTTGTTGCTACATACCTTTGCAGATCTACAGATGCTGGGTATTATGGAATTTTAACTACAAAATCGTCTTTCTGCCAACAATCTTGCTCTTAACCAATATCGGTAAGTCTTCCCACTTCTGAACTGGTAGGCCAGATGAAGTTGACCAACCCCACTTGATCAGCCGCTGGTTACGTCGTATGCGGGACCTACCCATCCATTGATCCAGCAGCCACCATCTTCAACCCCACCCTCCTCTCATGGATAAAAACATACTATTCAATTGCGGTTGTCCTAAACGTCATGACGACAGGACTCATGAGCTACAAGATCTGGATCACACATAAGAGCACTGCAGATTACGCCGTCACCAAAGGGCGACTGGTGTCCATTATCCGTATCCTCATCGAATCCGCCGCTCTCCAACTTTTTGTCGAGATCATTCTCCTGGGATTATATTCGGCAAACAACAACGCACAGTATATTTTGCTTGAATGTGTCACACCGACAGTGGTGAGTTCATGCCCTACAAAGACACACCCCAATCGACGGTTGCTTACTGCATTCATTTAGGCCATAACCTTCAATACCATCACAGTCCGTATTAAATTACAATCCGCCGCGTTGGCAAGATCAAGGTCGATGATGCAAAGCACAGAGCCTGTACAAACGATTGGAAGCATGCCGATGAAGCGAATTCACATAAACATCGCCCATGAGGTAGCCGCTGAAGATGACTCGGGAGAGACTGAAAATAAAGCAGAATCGGTTTAGATCATTACCGTAGCGTCCCGCTGAGAGCGTTTGAAATTTATTCATTACCACTGGTTCGAGATTGGCGCCATCAAAGATAAACCAAGATTGTATATAAAAATATCCTTCATCATTTGTACAGGTTTTTGTGTTTATGTATTTACAGCCTTACTTTTTACAATACAAAGCAACATACGACGTTTAGCGTTTAGCAGGGAAATTTGGCCTTAAACCTCAAGTTATGCTTACTCCTCGGCGACGACGACGACAATGGTGCCCGCCTTGCTGTGACCACTTGAAAGCGTGTCCACAATTGCCTGTGGAGCGTTCTCGATTCCTTTCACCTCGACCTCCTCGCTCCTCAATTTCCCAGTAGCCATGAGCGCTGGGACCTGCTCGAAGAACTTGCCGATGAACTCAGGGATGAGATCAGGGACGATGAACCCGCGGATCGTGATACATTTCTTCATGATCAAGTATGCGTTCTGCAGTTTTCGTTAGAATAGGGGGATTTGGGGGTGTTAGGTAGTTACTACAAACCTTCAAACGGTAGTGCTGGTCGACTGGAAGGACGTCTGTTCCGGATGTACCGCAAACCTGTGCAGAGAACCTCAGTATCGTAGAGAGAGTTCCTAAAGGGTATTGTTGGGCTTACGGCAATTCTCCCATAGGATGCCATAGCTCCCAGGGCCGCGTCCAGCGCTTCTCCGCCGACATTATCCTGTTTACAGAGAGTCATTAGACAATTTGGAAGCAATAACTCGATCTCGAGCAAACTCAACACACCCAGCAGGCGTTGATCGGACCGTGCTTCTTGAGGAACTCGGTGTAATTCTCCTTCTTGTAGTTGAAGGCCAGGTCAGCGCCAAGTGAGCGTACATATTCAACCTTTGCGTCAGATCCGACAGAGGCGATTACTTTCATTCTGTGTGAGAGATTAGATCACTTTCGATCGTAAGTGAGAGCTTTTGAACTTACCCCTTCAATTTGGCAAGTTGAATGACTACGCTTTATAGAATATCAGTAATCAATATTCATTGTAGACCACAGGACGTTTTACCTTCCAACCGCAGAAGCTCCAGATGATACGAAGATGGTTTCACCCTGAAGGTAAGCAAATGAGTAATGGTTCTTCGTCGCTATTGAAAACCTGGGCAAGAACACAACAACACACCTCTTTGCCTTTGATGATGCCTTCAGAACCAACAAAAGCAGTCAACCCAGGCGTTCCCATGACGCTGGTATATTTGGACAAAGGGTAATTTCCGTTCGGGTTAGGGACGACCTGGAGCGCGAGCGAATCCATGTCGAATGTTCCCGGGGTCCATTCTTCTGCTTTGAACTGGACACGGCCTAATACAAAAAAGGGTCAGTTTGATTGCAGATTGCAGTGATGTTACGGTTATAGGTAGAGTGATGAGTGGCGTCGACGTCAGGTGGAGAGATAAGGGATCAAGGGATGGGATGTGGAACGAACCTTCGACGTAGGGTTGAACGGTGTAGGCCTCCCAGACAGTGAGGCCGTAGAGATAGTCTCCGGGTTTGAAGCCTTCCTTCTCAGAGCGAAGGACGACAACGACCGCAAATCCGAGAATACTGGAGTTTTGATAAGAGACAACAATTCGATCAGATGTCTTTCGGGAGATCGTTGAAAAAATGGGGATAACATGAAATCCAACTTACGGGCCACCGACCGTGTAGGTTGTTGTGTAGCTGTGAATGGATGGGTCCCTCATACGCTCACGCATGGCTGGCTCGGGGCTATAAGATTCAATCAGACGCGTCTCAACGGTAACATCGAGAAAGTGTACCTGAGCAAGAGGGTTTTGGTGAGGTATCCACCATTGAGCGGGACGTTCTCGAGATCGATCGTGCGTGAATTGTCGAACACGAGGTGTTCTCCAACCTTGGGCAACTCGTGTGGGCCGGGGCGCTTGGCGAAGACGACGCGTGGGTTGGGTGTCATGGTTTCTTGGGGTGGTGGGGAAACGTTCAGTGGGTTGGTGTGGTGGTGGTAGAAGAAGAAGAAGCAGACAAGGGAATGGGCTCGTCGTGGAGACAACCCTCTTAAGTACTGGCAAGTTCATCAGAAGATTGATTGACCAAAATGTATTTGGATCTGATGGACACACGGAACGAGACCATCATCGATTGTGGGAGTGTGGAGATGTTGCCCAGTCCCTTCGGTCGCAATCAGCGGTTTATCAGTTAGGAGTGTCCCATGAATATGGGGTTGTGGTACTTGCCAGTCACACAATTTCCTACCAGGCGGTATCGAAACGGTGTCGCCTCTGGTGGTGGTGGCATTTGCTTATTTTACGATTAGTGGGCTATATTTGGAGCTGTATGTTTAGACATCAAGTTTTACCTGAGGAAGCAGTGATCGATTCTCTTGAAAAATTCTGATTGTGCTTTCCATGGAGTTGAGGTAGATCCAGCCAACACCATTTTCAGCGCCCGTAAGGAAACTCTCAGAGGAGAAGGAATGACCTAATCCTCCGTTATTTTCTTGATGATCCCAACGAGCGCTTGAGTTGTTTGCTGATCTCACTGCTGAACGAAGCGGCACGGACTGTGGATCGCTATGAACGGATATCTGCTATTATTCAGGAGTGTGTGAAGGCATAGGCTTATATTTATCTTCCAGGAAGGCTTCATGGGAAGGGCCGAGGAATAGAGATCGCCCTCAAGGCCTAATAAGCCTCACGGTGTGTCGATCAAGTTGGACCCAGGGTGTCTTGATTCTCGGGTGGTAGCCTAGTTGACGCTTGATCCACATCACGGATGGATGGAAGTGCATGCAGGAGTAACTAGTAGAATCTTTGTATGTCTGGTCAATTAAACCTGGCATATAAGTATCACTGACGAGTCACAGCCTTCCGAAAAGTTGGCGAAAAGCTTCATTTAAGTCAGCCAAGTATTGGTTGAGCGGGGAAGTCAAGTCTTTCACTTGACTTGGAAGAGTCTGGAGCTAACCCAAGAATAACTTTTATCAACTCATCCGAGATGGAATGATACGGCTGGAAAAATTAGACTCAGAACTTCAGAACAACCTCGTAGATGACAGATGGAGACGATGGATCTAATCTTATCTGATCGCTGCCCATGTAAACACGTGGCTGGTTTTTTCGAAATTTATTTCTGGCGTTTTCCTGGGGTTGAATATTTCCCATTTATTCCCTCCCGTTGCAAGAAATCGATAAAAACCGGAGGAAAACCACGGACCAGCTGAAGAACGATGATTTGAAGTCAAAACGATATCAACCCACAATGACAACACAATGAACGAACTTTTGCAAATAGTTCCGGCGACATACCCGACCCTGCGATTCGACTGAACTCGTTCAAATTGCCCAAGATATTTTTATCGTGCCTTGAAATCCAACCCTAATCATGGCCACATGGCCCCAGAACCTGCCCAGCGCTCAGCTCTTCCCCACATTGTGCACGAAATCGATCCAACTTCACTGTAGTGTAGCCAGATAAATGGCGTCTTCCAGTGCTCCCCAACCCCCCCAGCATGTCTTCTACAGCTCGATTCACCCAGATCGCGATGCCGAGTTTCGAAAATCTGCGCCACCGAAAAAGATCATCAAGGAAGGGAGGAAGGAGGCGATAATGGCGTGCACGCATTGCGGAAAGCCGGGTGACGAGGAAAAGGGGGTGAAGCTGAAGAAATGTACAGGTGTAAGTTGTACACTTATCTGTTATTGTCGACCGAATTGTTCATGTTGGGCAACGGTAGTGCACGATCGCGCTTTATTGCTCGAAGGAGGTATGTGTTGGGTGTTCTTCTGTCGCTGATCTGTACCTCTGACCCTTGTGATGGATGAACAGTGTCAAAAAGAGAGTTGGTATGGCCGTCTACCCTTTCTGTGATTATAAGCTCACCGGAGTTCGCAGGCCTCTGCATAAACTCCACTGCACAGATGCTTTGGGCGCTGGAATCCAGCCTCTCGTCAAGTCCATCACCGGAAACCCGATGCTCTCGCATTATGTTGAGGTAGCCCTCGCACTCCTCTTCAAACTCGACAGGATCCATGCTCTATCAGCCACCGATCGCACCACAATCATTCGTGCACCGCTCCTGGCCCATATCGACGTGGGAATCGAGCCCACCAAAATCGCGGATTTCATGAACATGTATACCTATCCCGAATCGCCCGACGAGCCCAACGAGCTTGCGATGGAAGGGATGCTTCAACTCCACGACCTCGTCACTCCTTGGCCTGGGTTCCGCCAAGGACAGCGCAGTCTGACAGAGATGCACATCGATATGTGACGCACTGCACGCCAAGCGACCGATGAGGATGGCGAAGCTGACTGTCCCGTCGTGCTTGTTCAGTTTGTGAACAACTTCCAACAGTCGGTCACCTGCACAATGTCCATAAGCCAGGACGCCATAGATTCAGCGAGGAGGAAGGAACCCTTCGTGATGTGTTCGGCGATCACGATGAAAGAGACCAAGAAGCCTCTCAGTGTTGCTTCGTGTTTTGAGTTCGTAGTTTCTCCATTTTTTGTTATCAAACTCAATTACCTTCCTACAGATATATCAACACCCACATTCGCGCAGACAAATCTAATCGACTTCTTTTGCGAACCCCAATGCGGGAGGTTGACAAGGAGCTCATTCGGAACCTGGGGCGCAAGGTCGACTCGCATGCCACACGCGCACTCAAGGTCAAATTCGACAGAGAACACGTCTACATCAGCCATTCTGCCGAGTTCGTGAACGAGAGCTTGAGAAATTTGGCCCTGGACTCACAGAAACGACCAGCTTTGGGCGAAGAGAGGCAGATCGAGGGTGGTGATGTTGATGACGATAACGACGATGATACCGCTCTGGCACAAGAACAAGCACAAGGACAATCATCGATGGCTGGGTTAAACCGCGCCGAAAGAAGACGGCGTCAGAAGGAAGAAAAAAAGAAGCAGCGGAACCGTCGCAAGTGATCATTGGATTTATTGCGTCTTTCTTCTCTTAGCTCTCTCTTGTTTGCACGATATCTGATTTGCTCTCTGTTTTCCTTCCCCGTCGCACACACTCTAATTGTAAAACCAGTTGTACCGCCTCTCCACTATGTTTTCCCAATGAAGAATACCTCGACTGCAGGTTAATACCAACAACAGGCCGGGTGATAGGAAATACCGAGCGATTGATGTTTTGGAACGGACGGTTCATTTGACTTTCCTGGTAAACGTGGACAATGGAAGTGTGGGGGGCTTCCACTTCCTACCTGTACCCGCCCTTCATTCGACGATGTTGTTCAATCTGCCTCCAAACGCGACAGTGCCACTGACCCTTTTTAGCTTCCGATTCGTTTGCGTGGATCGTTTACGACTATCGATTCCTTCAACGGTCAACGTTTTAACCCTATCTCTCCATGTCTGCATCTTGGGATTTTGGGCTTCTCGGTTCTCGGAAGACGTGCCACCTTCGTTCCACCAATGACTTCTTTTTCTGGTGGTACTTTCTGATTCGATGAGAATGCTTAGGGTGCTGGTGCGTGGCGATTTTTCCTCCAGCCCACAACCAGCCGTGAGCGCATGAGCCATCGTATATAAGACTGGGACTCGACTAACCTCACATCGTCACCTCCCTCGGTCCAAACTCTACAACCATGGTCAAGTTGAATACAATCGCCTTGGTCTCACTCTGCTACGTCGCAACCCTTGGCCTATGTGCCCCGAGTCGTCCCAATACCGTGACACATGTCCAACGTAGTGTTGTGCAAATCAAGACCGATATCACTGATATAACCACCCAACTGACTACGCTCAGTACTACCATCGACAAAATCGACCCCAAAGTCGCCAGTGTAAATGATGCCTCGGTTAGCCTTCGAGTTCAATGACTTGATTACGATCATGTTAACATACTTATAGGCCGTACACGTTGAAGGACAGAGTCTCTGTAAAGGGTTGGCTCAGGCTGCTTCTGACATCAAAGTACGTTTCTGTTGTTCTCAAAGTGCGTCGGGTAATGCGCTAATCGAAATTCCTGTCGAACCCATCTTATTAGTCCAATGGAGCCATCAACGAGGCAGATAGCAGGGAGTTACTTGCATTACTCCAGGGGTTCCCTGCCGCTGCAAACCACACCATGTCCACCCTCGTGGCAAAGAAATTGGCTTTCCAAAACATCCCAATCGGCAACTTTTTCGCAGCCATCAGGCAGGACCTCATAAACCTCCACGGTAACGCATCCGAGTTCAACTCGGACGAGATATCTACATCCTGTGCAGTATGTTCTATTCCCCTCCTTTTTTTTTTCGTCGTGATATTAGTGTGCTGACCGACTTCCTTCAACCAGCCGGACCTGGCCAGTAATTTCAGGTCCATCTGTAATTCCGTAATTGTTAGCATTGGTATAGGCATCGAGGCGTATGAGTCTTAGTAGTACTTAGTCGCAAAGTGGTCTGTAGCTTCATTTTTTTCGATGGTTTGTCATTGTGATTTTTCTTCTTGCTCTGGTCTATTTTTCGATACGTACAGTATGAACGTGGGGACATTGGTGTTCGTAGATAGCGCCTATAACTTTGACATTTCTAACGTTCATACTCACTGCCCAGTGATTGTAAGACCGCTGAAGGGGGATTCGATCAAGTGGTGGAGCGAACTTACATAAATCAAGAGACTGTTCGACATGAGGTTCAGAAAAGTTCTACATAGAGAACATCGAGTCTACATAGACGACTCGACTGCAATTCGACTGTCGGTTCCGAGTCCATTACGGAAAAAATAGGGGCTGCAAACGTTGTCGGCAAAATCCGAAAGCCCGGACTCACGACCAACTCACGCAGCAAACCAGCCACCAACCATATCATGATCGTCCACTATGCAAACCGCAACACTCTTGTGTACGTTAAACTCCTTGGAATGAACGTTGTGTTTTTCTGACTTTATGGGCGCTGTGGGTTCGTATTTCTTGTTTGCAATGTGGCCTGATTGAATTCGATGGCCTTGTCCCCAATTTGGTGCAATTAGAGCAGACTCGCGGCGTCGGGTGGGCGCTGTCGGCGCTGGATATCTGGGTTGGGCTTGAACGGCCAATTTTTATTGCCTATACGATGAGAGAAGTACGTGGAACATGCCTTTCTTCTGAATTCGATTCAAATGATTAATGATCAGCCTCGCCACTCTAATTCAAGACCTCGCGCGGACGTCTTGGACCTTGGCGGATGGTATGCAGTTATCAACGTTTCGGTTTCCGCAATCAACCCAAAAGACCGCAAGCCAGCGCTCAGCCTGCAGTGAATAAGTATCCCCAGCGTCCTACGTAAAGCGCAGCGCGGATTGTCGGAACTTCGGTTCTCGTCTCGTCCAAACACTACAGTCTCGTCAATGTGACTCGGGAGGACCAGCAATGATTCGTGCAAGAAGGTTTAAAAGCAGAAGACGGTGAATCCGGTGTACGAAATGCTGTTATTCCCTCGTACCACTCGTTTCTCGATGGATCATCACACTTCCGACCTTCTCCTCTCGCCCACACAGATGTTATCAAGTCTCCAGACAAAGGACACCTTTGTTTCAGGACATAGACCAAGGGAGCCTGCTCTTAGGATCTGGCATAGGCCACCCTCCTTCGACTTCCACCCTTCTCAATCCCGCATGGTAAAACGGCGCCGAGCAGTCAGATATTCTCCCTCTCCCCTTTCCAATCTGTGCTCAGTACGGAACGGATCCGAAGCTGATAGGGTCCTGGCTGAGATCATCACCCTCCATCGATACAATAATGCGAAAACATCCACTTTATCTGCCTCGTCGTTATCCACATCATCATCGCTCGCCTCCAAGTCTCGTGGTGTGTCACGATATTCGAAGTCGTCGACAAAACACGAAGAGTACTGGCAGGGAAACACAGATCCTACAGACGAGGAGGGGTATCACCACAGGGGTTGCCTCGATCTCACTATTGTGGATTTGATATCAGGTGGGCTTACTTCCGTTCGATCCCTAAACTCAACGCGGCTTAATAAGTTCTTTCTCTCCCTATTTGTGTAAAGGACTTTCCCCATCGCTCAAAAGAACGTCGAAGCGTACTCCGAATATACTCCTCAAAAAGAAATATTATAACCCGCAGAACCTGCCGCCACCACTTTAAATACGAATTCTTGATCCTTTGCGTCCTTTTCGACAAATTGACATTTACCCAGACTTTCAACGTTGCTAAATTCGAAAATAGATCTCTACACACGAGTCCAATCCCTCGACAACGCTGCTTTCAAGATGTAGTCAACGTTATAGACAACTGATCAATCTGTATCAACCTTCAGCTTCCCCAGAGTGTCTATATCTCGAAATCTGAACAGATTGTCGGGTCCTCCGACGGTGCAGTCGAGAATCGATGGGGGGAGGTATGAATTTGCCTGTGAAGCAGTGGTTGAGGAGCAACGTATTCGGGGTCGGATGTGCCACACTTTCAGTTCCAGGCTGCCCCTTCCGCAACACGTTTCTATCGCCTACTACACAAGTTCAAGCCATCAGATAAACATGTAGGCGACGTAGATAGAGATTATTGATGTGCTCACCAGATGTCCGACGCGTGTGGTTGCTCTTATCTTTTGGCTTCGATGTTTTCCCTCCAAGCATTCGTGCTATTTTTGCAAGGATACCGGACTCGGTGTTCGTCACGGGAAGTTGGCTGGGTTCAGTCATGGGCCGTTTCGATGGGTACTGCGGAATCTGCCTTTGGTAGAGATTGGCGATCTGATATCGAATGCGGGTTGACTGTTTCAACTGCGATATGGGGTGCCGGAAGCCAAGTTATGATGTCGTAAGACTCGTAAATGAGGTGCAATCGTCCAGACCTCGGAAAGGAGGGGTTATCGACCTATATGAAAGAGCGAGTCAGAAGGTGGGCTGGCCAACTCCTACATCATGTTGGAATCGAACCTGCCAGCACAACAGTACCTGGCACACGGGGGGTGACTTCCGACGAGGTGGCATCATGCCGCACCTTCGATAAAAAGGCGTGTTCGGCTTAAGATGGGCCTAAATCCCATCTGATCTAATCCAAATCTAATCAGTGCCTCAGGGCGAGCCAGCGAGGACGAGGGGAAGTGCAAGGGAAGAGAATACATAAAGTTTTAAATCACTCACCTGTTGCATTTGGCCACCTTGGGGATTTAGGCGCTAATAACAGACATTGGCTTGGTTCATGAGGCCTTGAGGGCTCTGGGCGAAGGATGTGGCAGATGGCAACGGTGTTGGTGCCTATGCCGCGCGGCCGGAGAACGCCATGGTGCGGAGTTAGAAAAGAAATAATAAATCGCAAATATATATCAAAAATTCGTCGAAAATTTGTGCACGATGTGATAATCAAGAAAAATACTTACTGTCGATTTGAATTTAATGAAAAATAACTATCTACTGAATTTTGTTGTATATGCTCATCGAGGCTGCCCCAAGGCAACCTCGAGGTTGGCTCGGTTCCCCAGGACTGGGTATTACTTTGGTATCACTGACTCAAGACGTTGAAGTTGGACTCAGGTTGACAGACCACGTGGACGTGGTTATATATTTATAAATGATGTCCGTCACAAAGTTATTTCCCCACAACACTTTCGTGGTTCTTGACGATGCAGACGCCTGAGCCCGAGCTAGACATCAGTGTCCGATTCTTCTCCTTGTTCTCTTTGTGTTATTGACTGACGATATCCTACCAGGCTTACAACTTGATACGATATAATCAGAAACTTATTGTGTACCCATACGGTTTCTTGAAACGGACACCGTCCAGTTCTTGTGAGTTTTTCGTTGCGCCTCCGAGGAGGGCAGTCATGATGTTCTAATAATCGATCCTGTTTTCCTTCAGACTCTGTATCAAAGCCCAGTGACATTCCTCTCAAGGACATCGAGCTTATTACGCGGGACAAGGTCACAATACGATGTTCTCTTGTTCAGACAGAGAATCCGGTGCGGACAGTTTGCATTCGACCATGGTCTTAGGCTAACCACTGAAGTATACAGAGCGAGTCGAGGGGCACAATCATTATGTTTCACGGGAACGCCATGGACCACGGGGACGCTCTGGTCACTGCTGGAAGGAATCTACTCAAGAAGAACTTCAATATACTTTCGGCAGAATATCGAGGGTTCGTCATTCCTCTAACCTTGATCTTCCTGACATCTACATTAACCCTGACCCAGATACGGCGAATCGGAGGGCGTTCCTTCAGAGAATGGTTCGAATTTGAGTCTTTCCTCCTTCTCAAAGTGCTAACCTACGGTCCACAGGACTCTGTCTGGACGCACAAGCTGCTGTTGACTATGTTACCGCTGATCCAATCTTGAGCGAATTGCCAATTGTACGACATAACCTCTCGGTCTCTATTATTTGGCTTATTGTCACCCCTCATACTTTTAGATTATATACGGAAGATCGTTAGGCGGTGCTGTGGCGATCCACGCGACGAGTAAAAATGTTTCGAAGGTACCGCAGCGGTCGTTCTGTTGCCTCGTTTATATCAGATGAACAGGCAAATTCTGACTTGCACGACAGATCTCCGCACTCATTATTGAGAACACGTTCACCTCCGTACCGAATCTTGTGAAAGACATGCCGGTTATCAAATGGTTATGGTTCCTAACCACGGAGAAGTGGTACTCTGAGAGTAAACTATCTCGGCTCCCAACCACGTTACCAATCCTTATGTTGAGTGGCCTAAGAGATCAGGTCATACCCCCTAAAAACATGGAAAGAATGTGGAAAGCGGCTCAACAACGCGGATCTTCCAAAGGAAAGAAGAAACCTGACTATGAACCGCCGACGCAGGACGTGTTCAAGGCTTTTAAAAGTGGAGATCATAGTAAGTCAATCCTTTTATTTCTACGACACACAGCTAATCCGTTAAAATATTAAGATGACACTGTGAGCCAACCAGGATATTGGCAAACGCTTCATGACTTCTTGGACAACGCTTTGGGGAATGACCTGAGCCTTTCTGTTGAGAGACCTTGATTGACCGTCACGGTAGTATGCTTTCTGGTCGTAATCTGGTAGTTATTATGTTTTTCTGTTTAACTAGTATATCATGATAATACGCCTTTCCTTGCCTTTGGGACCCGCAATGGACAGACTATACTCTCCCAACCCACATTTGAAGTTCGACTTGCCAATGTCAGAATGTCTCCGTCTCGGCATTCGTCAGGCATCACAATTCGGCACCTCCACGGCATCTTAGCGTTGGAAGTTCGATTTTTGAATTGATGCCGTCAGACACCTTTCTGCTTACCACCATGCACATCTTCGATTCTTCTGTCGTCTTGTCTGCATCGAACTGTTGGACTAGCAGGATTATCATCTATTAACCCAGGGCCACCTTGAGCATATCGCTCTCAAGATTCAACCATATGGTACTTGCACAACGGCTCGAGTCTCCTTGACCTATGTACGACAGGCAACCTCCCCAAAAGAGGGGCTAACATTCTAAGCCCGTATTGGTGAAAGGTTGAAATGCCGGAAGGGTCATGGTTGTGGATCCCTGACGTGATGAATGGAAGCACCTCGAAAACCAGACTAGTCCAACTTTCAGCGAAAACAAAATATGACAATCCACGCCGCATGTCGATGCACCCCGTCGGTTAAATACGTTCAACGACGACCTAACATTATCCTTGTTCTTGGGTTTTCCCTCTTCCTTCTCTCCTCTCTTTACGCAGAACTTGCAATGCGTTTCACGGTCTTTTCTATTTCTCTATGCCTGGCGGTGTTGGTTGCGGCTACCCCACTCGAAAAACGCGGAAAGGCGAAGCTCGTAACCGCGTGTGCTGTGCCCAATACAGTTGCGTTGACGTTCGTGAGTCCACACACTTAAATTGAACGTTGCCTGGAGTAGGTTCTAACCTCTGCGTGGATTTTCTACGTAGGACGATGGGCCGTGGATATACCTGTTAGTACACTGGACAAAGCTGAAGTCAGACCTCAGTGGCTCACATGATAACCGCGACATAGGGAAGATGTAGTCAACACATTGAAAGGTGCAAAGGCCAAAGGGACATTCTTCTTCAGTGAGTTATGTCGTTGTTAACTTTGAAATCGACACGATCTTCTCAAATCAAACCACCTTTGTCGCTCTCGCAGATGGGGACAACTGTACGTGATCCCATTCAAGCTGCAGTCCACGGCCACCTCTCATGCTTGTTGTATTCCATGAATCGTAGATGGCTGCATATACGATCCAGATTCAGTCTCTCGAGTTCAATACGCGTACAACAACGGCTTCCAAGTGGGCTCGCACACCTGGGCGCATAAAGATCTCACCACGCTCTCCAACGACCAAAGTATATATTCCGCCTTATTCAATCATCGTGAATGGATAACTAGGCTGACAATTATTTTTTTGACTCTGGCAGTTAATTCGGAGATGGCGCGTACCGAGGGTTAGTCCAGTGCATCATACCTCACTCCGATATTAATTTCTGTTGGTTGCTTGTGATCCATAGAGGCAATCGAGAAGATTACAGGGGCTTTACCAGCGTACACCCGTCCTCGTGAGTTTCCAACCTCCCTTTCCCGTTCTAACATGACTTATTGGTAGCTGACTGTTTCTGATTACCCAGCATACGGAAACGTCAACGACAATGTCCTAAGTGTTGCATATTCGCGAGGACAGACCCTGGTCAATTGGGATTTTGAGTGCGTTCCAATCCATGACAAGGTTCTATAGACTGACGACGACGATATGATCCTTCTCTTTAAGCTCAGGCGATTCGACAGGATCATCTGTCGATGAGCAGAAGGCGGCCTATACAGAACTGGTGGATAGGCATCCAGGAACGGTGTTGTCACTGGAGCATGAGGTTTATGGTCCGTATTTTATCCCTGGTATTGGTATCAGTATTGACGACCTCACCGTGTCCATACATTTCTGCCCATAGAATCCACCGCGCAAGTCTTCCCCTTCGCGAGATATCTATCCTCCTTTACTCATCTGAACTTCTCTAGACACGAAGTTCTTCCTTTCGTCATCTCGAAACTTCAAGGGGCCGGATATCGATTAGTAACTCTCGCCGAATGCCTCAACACAGCACCCTATCTCAAGACAGGGGCAGCTGCTGCACGCGACGTATGTGCATCGTTCGAGTGTTGATTCGGCTGATTCCTATCCTCTTTCTCGTCTTCTAGGCGAGTTGGACGTGTTGATGGTGGCGTCTACATCTTAGCCTTTAATCCTGGTTCGAGGATCAAGGAGGTGCATTTGATTCACTCTTACAGCAATAAGGACTGTTTTGCTTGGACATTTGAGGTTTAGATGGTTTCGGACAAGTTTCGGGACTTGCATTTTTACATGACGCTCACTCACAAATCATTATTCTATCTTGTACTCCAACTGCCAGAAGGAGAGACAAGACTACTACACATTAATCGTATGGATCATAGACGCGAAAAACTTTGCGAGATGGAAAGTAGCAACATCACCCATAACGCGATTCCCGATAGGACCTTGAACGATCAAAAATCGGCATCTCGGCATTTTCCAAACCAGCAATCGGCAAATTCCCCGGCAAACCATGCCGCGATTCATGATTAATTTGTATTCGATCTCCTTTCTTCGCACTTACCTCACTGATATTTTCATCACGTCTTCATATTTTCTCCATTTTTCTCGATAATGTTCCTTGAAATGTTATCCTCTCGCATCCCGGATTCCAATCTCTGGCTGCTGTGCTCAGGCAGCTTCCGGTTCCTAAATTACACAGCCTCATGAAGATGACGTACGATTTAAAATCGGAGCCATCTAACATTTCTTTTCACTCTCTTTTCTTCCTTCCATGTCACGATACTCTCATGCGAGGTCGTCATCCCAGCAGGAACAACTTGCAGAAAGTTTTATCCAGGACAGCTTCCACAGCTACCTGAAGTCCTCGTTGACGCAGGCAAAGGCCGAACGGTTACTAGATGTCGATGTCTTGGCGAGCGCAGAGGGAGATCTCATGATTACAGGTGCGTCCTTAACCAACTGAGCACCAGGAAGGTAACCTATGCAGAATCTAGGACCCGCATTGTGCCTCTATTTTGCAGCGCTACGATGTACAACCAATCCGCCTTCTGTACCCCTCCCCCGTTCTCGCAAAACACCAGCCTCTCAGCCCCAGGAACTCTCATATGACAACTGCCCATCCGCCTTTGTTTCCTTCCTTCGTGTATGGGCCAACGCCGTGCCCACGATCCAATCTCTTTCTCCGGAATCGCAGCACGACCTCGCGCGAATCATTTGTGGTCTCCTTCCCCTCACAAACACGAGCAGCGACAGCGACATAGCTATCATCAATGGCATCGCAGCCGACCTTCGTGCTGTGGCCATAGAAATTAGTCAGCGGAGGTCATTCCAGGACAGATACGCTGCTGACTTGCAAGCGGCATTGGACTCGGGTACGGATCCGACTACACCCAGCCCCCGGAAGGCCTCATTCGTGCCCCCACCAGTGTACGATGCCTCTCCGTCTCCTCAACGGCCATCGTTTCAGTCCGAACCCCGATTCTCACCCCCAGCACGGACTTCACGTCAATCCCTGTCCCGACACCACCACACCCCTTCTTCCTCCACCTCCATCTCCTCCATCTCCTCGGCCACACCCTCTCTCTTCACCCAAGACTCACCAGCGATAGAGTTCATTCGCGAAACCCTATATGCCTCCCTTGCCGACACACTCGAAAAGCAGCCCTCACTCCGCAAACTCCTCCGTCGTGACAAATCTCGCGCCTATTTCGCCTCCGTCGCTTTCGCCATCCTCGACGTCGCCTCCACATCCGTCATCACTGACAGCAATGGCGCCGTCGCGGTTGTCGGTGTACTGGGAAACACACTCACTATCGCGGAATGCCCGAGGGAGCTCCGGCCGTTGATGCAGGAGCTCGGTGGAATTGGGACCCAAGCACAGGAGATGGAGAGGGAGGACAACGAGCTTGCGATTAGGTTGGTCGAGGAAGGGGAGGATGTCCCCTCGTTTTCCCGGTTAGACCGAGTGAAGTTGATTTTGGAGGAGGGCGTGGGATACGAGTATGATTCGAGACAGGGCGCGAGTGCCAGTGGCCAGAGAAACGGAAGCGCAACTATGGTTGGAAGAGGTAGTAGTAGGCCCAGTGTGAACACGGGAAGGAGAAGCGTCGAGGGGCGGGCAGTCGCGTTTGCTAACAGGATCAATGCGCTCAGTCTCCAGATGACAAGGTTAAAGGCGTTCCGGGAGCGGCAGGATGATGTCTTCAAGGTCCTAGCAGGGATCGGGTCGTGAGTGAACCATGCTCAATCTTTTTCTTTCGACTTTTCATCTTTCTCTGCCATTATTCTATACCATTAATATGTACATCATCGGTAGCGTTGCTAATTAGTCAGACGATCTACAACTCGAATCGGGTGCGTGTATGGGCATTCTCGCGTCTGGGACAGACCTTTCGTTTGAAGGGAGAATCATACCATCTACGGCTATTTCTATCCTGTTACTGATCATTTATACAGACAAATAGCGTCGCAGTATGTCCAAACCCAAATGATTTTCTTGTAGTCAGTCAGAGCCTTGTTAGGCTAAAATTCACCCAGAATTCTACAGTTGTCCTCCGATGACACGGCTCCTTCGGACATCCCTCTTCGTCGGAATGATCGATAACGGTGCCGCTAGAAAAAAAAGAGAAGACCGCCCCATGGCGGCGCTGCGTTCGACGCATTGTCCTCTATCCAAACGGGCCCTGGACACGATCGTTCAAGAAAGCACCTGCAAAGCACCTACAGTCACTTGATTGTACGATTTTTCATATGGACCTTCAAGTCGATTGTCTCTCGAGTCAAATGTCAAATTTTCAGATCTTGTCCCTATGATCAAGCCCCTAAAATGTCACATACGCGAAAGGTCACGCGTCCTGGCCTCAACTTGTGACGCGTGATGGATTGATGGGAAGCAAGAATCGTGGGAGATCAAATGCAACTCTTGTTTTCTTCAAACCACTTGTTTAAACCTTGAAGCTATATTCAAGCTTCAGATCCAGACTTAAGGTATCCCCTTCTTCGCAACACAACATACCGCCTGAACTACTCTTTATTCACAGATATGGAATCGACGAAAAGGAAGCGTTCAGACAATGACACTGGAGGCCCGCCCGAAAACGAGATTGTGCGATCCTCCGAATTCTGGTTTGACGACGGCAGCGTCGTTCTTCAAGTCGAGGACACACAATTCTGCGTACATCACAGTCTTCTGTCACGTCAATCAACCGTTTTAGCCGATCTTTTCACAATTCCTCAGCCACAGGATGGAGAGCGCGTGGAAGGACGTCCACTTGTCCACCTTTTGGACGACAAGGCAAAAGATTGGACACACATCCTTGGATGTCTTTATAATGGTCTTAAGTGAGTACTCCTTGTGTCGAACTCCGTGTTACAATTCCCTGACGTCTCAATACAAGTTTGAGAAGTGATATGAAAGAGTACTTTCCCCAAGCTCTGGTGTCGATGCTTCGACTTGGTGACAAGTACCTTTTCGACGAAATTAAATCTTTCGCCGTTCGTCATCTCAAACAAGAGTTTCCCGTTACTTTCCCTCACTGGATCACCCGCACGCCCAGATTTAGCACCGAACGCCATCTCGGGTACGAGATAGACATTATCAACATCGCCCTCGAACTGCAAATGACATCGATACTTCCTTGCCTTTTCTACTTATTCTTAAAGGACAGAGAAATGGTATGGTGTCTGCTTATACTTTTTAGTGAGCCGCCCCTAACACTTTGGACAGAATGAAATATTCGATGGAACAACTCGGACTGATGGGTCGGTTGCACATCTCCATCCCCCCACTCAGCGTACCTTGGCACTTGGGAGAACCAGGATCCTCAAGGCAGTCATGGACTTCCCTTTGAAATGGGTCAATGACTGCGACGATGAACATTTCGATGCGTGCTGTGTCGACGGACAACTTTGGTTCCTCCAAAAAGTCGCCCCGTCCCTATCTCATGACGTATCCCTGGCTCTGGATTTTTGGCAGATGCAGTCAGAGGCCAAACTTGCTGGATTTTGTCCACGGTGTCTTGGGGTTGCGGAAAGCAGGATCAAGGACGGATGCAGACGATTATGGAACACGTTACCTTCGTACTTTGATCTCCCAACGTGGGCTGTTCTCGCTCAGAATCCGGCCAACTCTGTTTGTGAGTTAATTTTGGTCCAATCGTTTCCGTATCTATTCTGATGCCAGCCCAGGATCGCATTCATGAATCATCTTTATCATTACGAAAATCTCTTATCATCATCTAGGGCTCTTATGTATTGTGGATCATCAAGGGAATCAATGTGAAACTTCTTTGTCTCTTCATAGACCTCGGAAGAATATCGTCAGTGCCGGAAATTGAGTATTGTAATGGTTTATGACGAACATTTCTCGGAGGAGTGAAAGGCAGGCGAGGAGATGGCGGACCGCGGACCGCTGGAATCCAGGAAGCCGGACGTTCTCAGAGAAACGGACCGTCCAGAGCCCTGGGGACCCTATTGAAAGGTATGTCGGATAAGAAATTACTCGAGGTTTACGCTGGTTCTTCGATCCTCATTGAATTGTCTTGGAAAAGGTTCCGTCCATGAACATGAAGAGAACTTCAACGTGTCAATGGTAATAAGCCTAAAAAGCACTGCTAAATATCATGTCGGCATCCTCGAGTGTGTCCAGTCTCGTCTGCCGAAAGGACGGTAAGTCAGAAGTTCTCGACCGAATCCATGTCATATCTGAATTGTTGCGCGGGCTTTAGGGACAAAGTCGTCTTCTCAACAGCTCATTTAACCTCAGTTAGATCTGTTGACCTTGTGATTTGTATGTCAGCTAGGAACACAGTCCGTCGCATGCGTCTAAATGATACGCAGAACGTCTTCAGTTCTCGCGTTTGGCCGGACGGAACAGAAGAACGCAGGATGCCCCAAAATAGAGTTGAGTCAAAAACCTCGAGATCTTCGTTTGCTCCATTTGTGTTCTCAACTTCAATTGCGGCGAAAATTTAGAATACTACTCCTCGATCGCGTGGTGAATGCTGAAAACCAGCTGAACATCTGGATTCAATTGAACATCTCCGCTTATTTCAAAAGAAGAAAAATCGGTCGAATTGCGGACTTTCAACAAGCCGATTATCGCTCTATGTCAGCGAGTCGACGACGACTTTATGCCAGTGGGATTACAAGAAGGTTGGGAAACCACAGGTATAAAATCCAGCACTAAAGGACCAAACGAAATCCTTGTGACGATACCACAAGTCAGTCAAAGGTTTCGAATATGCAGTGGAAACTTCTGCTTGGATGCCTCCTCGCGGCTGCGCAAGTGCAAGCACTTCTCCGATTTGCCCTCCCAACTCGTGGTTGAACGCTTCGACCCGTGAGTACGATGGCCACATCCACCACCCCATTGATCTCGAGCCTGGTGCTCATCTCACTTTGTTCGCAGACTTGTCAGTCCAGGGAGCGTATCAGGACATCTTCACCAGGTATGTCAGAATCCACGATGGTCTTTTGTTGTATCTTGTTCATCCGATATGCGCGTCTTCCTAGATAGTTGGGGGTGTGAGTACACTTTTCTTTCTACGTCGATCCGCCTGGTAATATCTACACATCCTGTCCTTCTTTGTCTAGAATGCGTAAGGAGTGATATTATACAAATCTAATGCTACGCTAATCCGATATTACCCAGCTTCAACATCACCATGGACCCCGCAAACGACCTTCCTAGTCTCTCGGCCTGTACCACATGTTCCTACAAAGAAGACTTCTCGAACTATTGGACTGCTGTTCTGTACCTCCAACATCCAAACGGAACGTTCAAGCGGGTATGTGTCATCTAATTGTCCGACTGTCCTATACTCTCTCATATCAGAGTGATATTCGACAGGTCCCACAGATGCCCGGACAATATTTAGGAAACGCCAATGGGGGTATGACCATCTATTACATCCAAGGAAATGGTAAAATGACCGCTTTCAAAAAGGTAAAGCATCCTCCGCGCCGTGGATCTTTAAGCCCGGCATCGCTGACCCCTCGATCCTGTTCAAATTCCAGGGCTTCCGCATGATCGTTGGAAATCCCTTCCTGCGCCAGTTCGATTCCTCTTCGGCGGAGGCTAATTCCCTCAATTTCAGATGCATGACCGCCAACTACGGCAACAGCGGTGTCACCGGGACACCTGGAAGCGACAGTCACGTATTACCATCCGCGCCCTGCAGTGGTGGGATACGTTCGCAAATTGTGTTCCCAACGTAGGTCTCAGATGTTCCGTTCCCTGTACCGGTGCTGAACGACATTGGTACTTTCTTAGCTGCTGGGATGGCGTCAATCTGGACACGCCCGACCATAAGGTACTAAACCCTTTAATTTACCCTACAAGAAAGTGACGAACCCCACTTCCAGAGTCATACAAGTTATACAGTCAACGGCGCTTGCCCTTCGACCCACCCTGTGGTTCTCCCTCAGCTATTCATTGAGACAATCTGGGACACAACATCATTCAATAACATGTGGCCAAGTAACGGAAAACAACCCTTTGTATTCTCAATGGGCGACCCGTACGCTTTTCTCACTGTTTCTCGCGAATACGAAGTAGTGTTTCTAACCACACTCGAATATAGAATCGGTGTGGGTCAACACGCGGACTACGTATTTGGATGGAAGGACGACTCTCTCCAACGAGCCATGGACAGCTGCACAGATGCAGGAGGAGGAAACTGCAACGATCTGACCACTCAGTCCGTCGATGCCATAAACTCTTGCACACAAGCCTCACGAGTGGCCGAAGTGGTGGACGGATGTATGTCTTCCATGTTCATCTCTTTTGACCACGGACCCCCGTTGACAAGGCTTGTGTAGGGCTTCCGTCTCTTCCTGGATGCAACCCGATCCAAACAGGACCAGGAACGGCCACTGTTGCTGTTGGATGCGGTGCGGTCACGACTGCTGCACCTGGATCCTACCCGAGCGGCACACCGGCTCCAGGAACGACGGTCGTAATTACCACAACCCCAGTGCCTGCGACAACCCAAGCGCCTGGAGGGATAGCAGCACATTGGGCGCAGTGTGGTAAGTTTTCTTACCGGCCCGCGATGAATGTCAATTTAATCGCCATTGTTACAGGTGGTAATGGATATACTGGGCCAACAGTGTGTGCGGCACCTTATACTTGTAAATATCAGAACACATATTACTCTCAGTGCTTGTGAGCAGGTGGCCGTAGTCTCTTGATCATACTATCCATAGTTTCCCACTTTTCCTTCTGAATGTTGAGAATCATCTGCAGAACGCAACAGTTACATGAGGAATGATTAATTCGGCATGATGCATGAAGCCTGAGGCCTGAGGTTTCAGGCCTTCAGGGATAATAATTTGACTGCCCTCCACTTGGGCGAGAGCGAACGATCGACGGGGAAGGAGGTCCAACTTGGACCTGGACCTGGACCTGGACTTGGACTTCACGTGCATTCACTGTTATCTAATCAACTCAATTTAGGTCCCGATGAAGGTCCGACCTGGGGTTGCCGTCGCTGTGACTCCCGCCGTGTCCTACCCTCCACAAGTGACACCAACAGTGTTATAGCCGGAAAATGCCACTCAATCCCTGACTCATTCGGCAGAAGATCCACTGAACGCGACCTTTTTTAATTTGCTGCTGTTTGTTTAATCTATCGACCCCCTCAACAGTCCCTCAATAGTCCTAAGTCTTCACTGATATTTTATAACTATCCAATACGGCGGAGATGAGGGATGTTGGTGAGGATACGTAGAGAATAGAAATTCCGGCCGGAGGCTTGCCGGTGTTCTTTATTGGGATTTGGGAATTCGTCGGCATTCTCCTGGAACTCCGCCCTAAAGTCCAAGTCCAAGGTCGAGTCCAACCTTGGTCCAATCTTTGTCACTCCATAACCCCCAACAAGTCCAACTACAGGTCTGGTTCAGGTCTGATACGTGGTCCAAGCTGTGGTACAAGTCGGCGTGGTTGGAGAGAAATGAGGTTTTTGGTCCAAGTCCAAGGTCCGAGGTCCAGGTCCGAGGTCCGATTGGACCTGTGACCCCACGGACGCGACTTTCTG